>PVHP010007955.1:0-54870 GCA_004024765.1 Zapus hudsonius
GTGTGTGTGTGTGTGTGTGTGTGTGTGTGTTTTGAGAGAAAGAGGGAGAGAGAGAGAAAGAGAAATGGAGAGATGGAGGAAATTAAAGGGAGCTGAGAAGTTTTATAGCAGACACAAAATTAACAAACTGCCACCAGAGTTGAGACCGAGATTCACAGGAGCATGACTCAGCTAGCTTGTAGCTCACTTAAATTTGACAGAAACTGATTTTAGTTCCTAAACTATAAGACCTCAGAGCCTTCAGCCCTATCTGCTAGCAAATAGTTCTGCCTAAAGAGTCCCTGTGAAGACAGCAACCCAGCCCACCTGGCCAGCCAGCATCCAGGTGGCTTTCATCCCTCCTCTTCTCTGTCTGCTCTGAAATGACTCCTCCTTACTCATGGCTCATTGATGATTCTCTCCCCCACTTCCTCCTCTCTCTCACACATGCATGCACACACACATACCTTGTCACTCTCAGACTGGCCTTCTTTCTGTGGAATGCTCATTTTATGATCCCAAAAAGTGAGACCCAAGGTGCAAGCTTTTTAGAATCCACCTGCTGTTCAGCTGCCCTCAATGTGTCATATTTCCAGCACGTGGGACTAACAACCGCCACTCATGGCACATGGCTTCATGGGGTGTCGAGGTGTGAATGAGAGATCCCAGCAGGGCACCCAAGCAGCTGCAGGCCCATCTGCTCTCACAGGTGAGGTGGCTATTCTGAAGCAGTGGGAAGGCAATCCATGGGTAAGGAAAAACATCACGAATTCAACTTCAGATTCAAACTGAGACTCCAGAAAGGCACGATCTTAAAACACGTACCTGCTCTTCCAGCCCTGAAGTATATCTGCCAGCACTGTGCCCAGACAGGGCAAAGGCCAGGTCATGCCAAGAGGCTGCAGAGTACTTTAACTGTTTTCTGAGACAGACAGAAGCCAGGGATCCAGGAAGGAAAGTTCTGGATGAGAATGAGAGGCTTGCCCTGGATCGGGTTTGGTGTTCTAAGATTCACAAAGGCCAGAAGAAGAGGTGTCACCTGTTTACTGCTCCTGGGAGGAAAGTCTACCTTCCTGGCCCCAGAGGGTTGGTGGGGAAAAGGAACAGATAAGGTCCATCCTCTCTGCAATTAAGAAAACAGTATTAATCACTATACCTCCTGAAGCACAAATCAGCAATGTGGACAGAACTGTAGATCATTGCTGCTTATGCAAATCCCTCAAAACACTGATGTGTTGAACAAGGAAAGGAAAATGCAAAATGTCCGGGCCATTAAAAACCATTCCTGCATGACACTGGAGGTTCCTTAAAGTCAGGAATAATGGATGCTAAAGGGATTCCAAAGCTGAAATCTCGTCTTATCTCAAGTGGACAAGTTGTACCACAGTCATCTGCATAATGCCACTCCAAGGAGCATTACTGCTACAAGACCAAAGGCAATGCTTGGAAACTGAGACGCTTAAGTGTTAGTGCTGAGTCTGCTATTAACTCTGTGACATTAGTGACACCCTTCATGGTTATATTTGATGGTTTTTAAACTTCAAAACACCGAGGAATTTGCATTAAAAGAATCCTAAAGTCCTATCACTGACATTATCTCCTATTTCTTCTTCTATAGAATTATTTTGGCTTGATTGGAAAAGACATGCTAACCATTTCTCTGGACAGCTCCTGAATCAGCTGGTTCTCTTATTCCATACTCTGTGCTCACACA
Source organism: Zapus hudsonius (assembly GCA_004024765.1). Taxonomy (NCBI): domain Eukaryota; kingdom Metazoa; phylum Chordata; class Mammalia; order Rodentia; family Dipodidae; genus Zapus; species Zapus hudsonius. The sequence goes on from PVHP010007955.1 coordinate 1,694, forward strand.
CCAGCTATTAGCTTGAGTTCTCCATCAGTCCTGGACTGCTCTCTCCCCCACACAATGACAACCATGTCTACTCTTTGACTAAGCACCACCCAGTGAAGATTATTGAGTTGCTTTGTGTGCCATGAGATGAGAGGAGAAAAAATAAAGCCATTGCCAACATCCTAAAGAGCAGAGGACATTGGAAAGTGTTGAAGACCACCTCTCAAAATGCTAGCAAATCTTTGTTTTTAACAGGGGTCAAAATTAAACTACTGAAGTTTTACTTCCTCACAAGATGGGCTATTCTGAGATGTCTCGGGGACAATGGGGGTTAAGCTGTTGCCTGGCAACAGCCCTCGGACAAGAGTGGCCCATGGCCTGAAGAAATGTAGTGAAATAAGAAAGAAAATTGCCAGGTGCCTGAATTTTCTCTAGAAAGCTTTCAACACTCTTCCATATCTGTCACCCTATGTTAGCAGGGACACTCAGCATTCATGACCTTTTGCAACTGATGGGTCCCAAACTCTGGGTGACATTAGGTGAAACCTTTCATAGTTATATTTGATGATTTTCAAACTTCAAAAAATTGAGAAATTTGTATTAAAATTGTCACTAATATTATCTCCTGAAAGACAAGGATTATTTCTTGCTGAAGTCTTGTGTGTGCCTGGCAGCCTGGATCATCTTGGAACTAGACCCTCTGGAACCTGTGACATCTGTATGCTAGAAGTCGGTCATCCCCATCTCCTCATTCCCTTCCTTTGTCCCCATAGACCCTTACATTCCCTTCCTCTTATCCAATAGTTAATGTTCTCACATGTTACCTGCCCCCAGATTCTACAAATGACAGAAACTATGATAATTTTCTTTCTGGGTTTGGCTTATTTTGCTTTATCCAATGATCTCAGCTCCATCCACATTCTTGCCAATGACGTGGTTTCTTTGTGTCTGAATCCCCTGTGTGTATGTATCACACTTTCATTGCGCACACACCTGTGGAAGGATGTAATAGCCTAGAGGAGGAAGGAGGCAGACACAGGCATGGAGCTTTCCAAACCAAATGACACAGGAATTGCTGAAATGCTGTTCAGGAAAATACAGACACCTCTTTGAAAGCTATACACAGAGGAAGAATAAATCAAAATAGCTACACTGTAAGTACTGAAACAGGGATCCCTAAGCCCGTAATTGTGTGGGGTGCTCTCAGTGAAGGGGACAAAGATGCTGAATTGTTATTATTGCCTTAGTCCATAGGGCTCTTGGCCCGCTAGTCTAAACTAGCCACAGGCCATAGTCAAACTTTGGGGTCACCTGAGAGCTAAAGGAAGATGCCTAGAATTTAGGAGATGCTGACTGCATTGGCTGTGCTCTGAATCAACATAGAGATTGAAGGGGTGATGCTGTATCCTGGATCCCCATCAAGCCAAAGAGCAGAGGGGTTCTCTCTGATGGCACAGAGGGAGTCCAGTAGTCCATCTCCCAAGGTCTGACATCTGGCTTTGTGCTTTCTCTGTGAAGTGCCCAGAACATAATGGACACGACGTACCTACCAGTGGTCCACATTGCTCCCACCAGTACAGCCTGGGTGCTTGGGAGGTCTTGTGGTACATTGTCCAGACATCCATTTTTGTGGACTGGAAGCATGTCATCTTTGTATCCTGAGACTCAGAGATCAAGATTTTTGACAGCATCAAGGAAGGATGACACAGAACTCATGTCAATTATGTCTATTAAAATTGTGTCAATTGAATATGTGATTATAGCTCTATAATAAGTCTACCTACTCTGCATTTCAGATATCCCTAAGGAGCCAAACAAGAAATAAACTCTAGAAAATGATGGCAGACATCTCCAACAGGCTGACATTCTTGTCATTTAAATTTCAAATGGGAAATTGAGACTCAGAGAGATTGACTGATTTATCTGTGTGCCTATGACCTATAAATGGCAGAGACAGAGCAGGAGCCCAGGGTGTCTGTGTGTGTGTGTGTGTGTGTGTGTGTGTGTGTGTGTGTGTGTGTGTGTGTTAACCCAGTGCAAGGCACCTGGTTCAGGACAATTCTGGAACCATCGCTCACTCTCCTCCATGATCTCTTTGCAAATGTCAGAATAGCAGCTTGACTCTGCAGGGTAGGAAATGATAGACAGCAACCTCTGTGGTGTCTGCTTCACACTAGTTATAGGTAGCAACAAACGAAATTATGAGCTCAAGGAGGGCAATAAGGGGCCTCTCATGGAGTAATCGCCCAGTGGCCCACTAGAAGACAGTCTTCACAGGCACTGTCTCTGCTGTAGCAACAATGGAATCCAAGGTGGGGGAGGGGAGGCAGCCACAGGCATAGAGATTTCCAAACCAAATGATACAGGAATTGCTGAAATGCTGCTCAGGAAAATAGACACCTCTTTAAAAGCTCCATTTCTATCATGGCCAGAGAACATAATTTTCATGATTTTTATGTTTAAAATATTATTGAGACTGTGATGTGCCCTTAAAAAGAATATATGAACTTCTAATGTTGGGGTGAGTGATCTACCAATGTCTATTCACCTGAGTCAGTTTCTGGGGTTCTTTGTGGGGTTTGATGGTTTTCTCACTGTGTGTACGGCCACTTAGTGAGAGAGGGGAAGGATTTCAATGTCTTACTTGAATTGTGGATGTATCTGTTTCTGCTTGCAGTCCTATTAGCTTTTCTCTGAATGTAATTTGAAACTATTTTTAGGTCCATGAACATTTAAGGTTGTATCATTTTCTTGGTCAATTACATCTTTATCATTATGAAATAACTTGATTACATCTGGTGATGCTCCTAGCTCGGAAAAGTGCCTTGTTTGATAGAAATGCACTCTCTTAAGCTAGTTTTCTTCCTTCGTTCTTTTTGTCCTGTCTTGTTGTTAACAGATTCTATCTTAGAGCTGTTTTAGATTTACAGTACACCCCCCATTCTATCCATGCATACCCTCCCCCATTCCCAGCACCCCCATCGGTGTGCTCATTTGTTTTAATCCATGGACATGAACTGACACATCGTAATCACCCCGCACCCACAGTTTGCATTGGGCTTCACTCTGGTATTGTAGATACTGAGGTTGGATGAATGTAAAATGGCACATATTCACCACTGTTGCATCATAAAGACCTTAAAAGTCCTCTGTGCTCTGATCATCCATCCTCCCCCATCTCTTAGCAACCACTGGCCTTTGTATTGTCTCCAGGGTTTGTCCTTTCTCAGAATATCGTAGGCTGGGATTATATAGTACATAGCATTCTCCTGTCAGGCATCATCCATTTAGGAACATGCATTTGATTTTCCTCTGCGTATTTTCATAACTGAAAGTCCCTTTCTTTTCAATGTTGAAAAATATTTTGCATTGTCTGTATGTACCATAGTTCATCATTTTTCCAACTGAAAGACATCTTACTTGTTTCTACATTTGGGCAATTATGAGTACCTCGGCTATAAACATCTGTGAACAGGTTTTGCGTTGCGGTACGTTTTCACCTCCTGTGCATGAGCACTGAAGAGCCCAACTGCCTGGTCACATGATGAGCATTTGTGTAGTTTGGTAGGAAACCAAATTGTATCCTATAATAGCTGTGCCATCAATAATTCTGTGGTGTGCTGGCAGCCATCTTCTGCACCTTCTAAATTATCTCTCCATGGAGCTGTCACTGCTCCTATATCCTGCCCTGTGATCTCAGATCCAGGTCCCCAACTCAAAGAGTATTATGGGATTCAACTGGTGTGGTGTTTTCAATGAATCATGTACCCTATAGCCTCATGGATTAATGATTAATCCCCATACTTAATCCTAGCTTGTGGAGGCTTTGGGAGGTGAAACCTTGTTAGAGGAAGTGTCATTAGCAGAAAGCATTGAGGTTTATTAGTTCAGCTGTCTGGGTGTTCAGAGATCAGTTCACTCTTGCTGCTTCCTCCCAGCTGATGTGACAAGATGTGATGCCCAGCTTCCTGACATGATGAAACTTCTCCTCAAAACGGTAAACTTGAAATAAACCCTCTTCCCTCATAAGGCTTCTGGTCAGGTGTTTGGTCCCAGCAATGAGAAGGTATTCCTACACCTGGGTTCTGTTTCACTGGTCCATAGCATGGAAACTCCTAAGGAGGTTCATCAGGTCTTAGATCATTTAAGTTTCATTACTGAGGGATGATTGCTTTTCAGTGCCTGATGAATAGGATTTAATTTTTTTTTCTTTCTTTCTTTTTTTTAATATTTTATTTATTCATTTTCAAGCAGAGAGAGAGAGAGAGAGAACACCAGGGCCACCACCTTGTGGGTCTGGCTTATGTGGGTCCTGGGGAATTGAACCCGGGGCCTTAGGCACTGGAGGCAAGTGCCTTAACCGCTGAGCCATCTCTCCAGCCCGGATTTAATTTTTTTTTTTTCATGACTGGTGCTTTCATGATCCCACAACAATTATCATTAGATCCAAAAGACCTTCACTGTTCTGAGCCAATAAGCATTTTAACATTGAGAACATAGGAGACAAGGAATGAGACAACAAAACAGAGAAGACTTCCCTTTTCTCTAGAAGAGTGGAGTTGGGTTGGGGGAAGAGGATAATGTGGTCAGGACATGACTAAATTATAGTATGTTCAAAAAGTTCACAATAAAACTCTATTTAAAAAAAAAACACTTTTCATGTATTTTGTTTAGTTTTTTTCCCTTTTTTCCTGTTATATCAACTTCAAGGTCCTATTTTTAAAATATTTGAAATGTTATTATTATTACTTTGGAAACCCTATTCTTTCTGTTTGTCTAAGATAATTTTGGGTGCAGAGAATGGGATCCTATCTTCTGGGCACAAGCAAGTAAACAGCATGCAGTGTAACAGCAGGGTGATTCCAGAATCTTAGAGCCTTTCATAATTTGAAACTACATTAGCTCTCTGTGTCATTGAGTCTGTATTCCAGGCATCTAGATTTTTAGCAATAACAATGAAAAATAGGAGACATGGATGCCATTGAAGGCAAAATAATATAGCACAGTGTAAGATGAATTCTTACAAGATGGTGCGACTTACTGAGATCTTTATAGAGCAAGGCAATCATGTATGTGCTCCCTGAAATTATCTTTCCTACTTAGTTAATAGTTATTTGGGAGTATTCTCTACAACCCTAACCAGATCATTTTTTGAATAATACAAGAGGTATTATTTCAGATACTGTTTATTCTACCCAAAACAAACCTCAAATGAATTCTGAAGGTTCATATTAATAATTTGATTGCAAGAATAATTGATAATTGCATCTCTTCCAATGTGGCTCCAATCTAATGCCAATGTTACCACAAACCATCTCATTGTAAGATCTAATTACTTTTAATGGGTTTCTCGTTTTTTTTCCCCTTTATAGGACCTCTCTAGAGTATGTGAAATTCTTGAAAACACTCATATTCTTGAATTCTTGTGACCTTATTCCAGTCACTGTTCCTGTGGTTTGTATATCACTTATGTTACTATTATAATGTAATTGTCGAAGGCCCACCACCATTAGTGAACCCCTAATTATAGAAGAACGTAGAGATAGGCAAATCAGGGATGACTGATTGGAAAGAAACATTGCCATTTTAATATGTTGTTCTTAGGATTAATGAGCAAAGTAAACCCAAATCATGTTTCCACTTTGGATTCATTTTATTCACTAAAGAATTGTGTTGCCTGGTGCTCTGAATATATGAATTACTAATCTGCCTTGAAGTGTTGTAACTCATGCAGGGAGAGGAAGAGTGATGTTTACTCTCACTTGCACACTTTATAATCCACCACAGAACACAAAATATTGAGAAACACGTTACACAAGAGTAAAAAAATCTCCTGCCCAGACGGCTGTTTATTCTCCTATGGTGATCCATTAGTAAACAGCTGGTCCTCAACTTCTGAAGATAAGAATTCTCTCAGGACAGCCAGTGGGAAAGAAAAGGGGACTTTTTATTTCAAACAGGTAAAACCAAGGCCAGAACATGATTTATAATTCCTTTCAATGTATCACACCAATTTGGTATCCAATTCATCTACTCTAATTGTCACTACTGGACAGAATTCTCACTTCATCCAGCCCTTCTCTCGTAAAGGCAAAGGAACTGAGAAATTGGATTTAAAATACTTTGGGTGAGGTACAAATATAATAAAATAAGGAAAGCCTTGAAGTACATGCCATGTGTCCTTAAATAAACCTATTCTATCCTCTGGGATTTAATTTTTTAAGAGATTTGTAAGTGAAACCTTAAGGTCTCAAACCTTAAAGTCTCATAATCAAAATGTCTGAATTAATATTCTACACATGCACAAGTCAGACAGAGGGCTGCCTGGGGAACCACAGGCTACTTATTCTTTGGCAAAGTTCATTAAGGGTATGGCTATCAGTTGCTGACAATGGACACCAAAAACCTCATGATAAGTTTTTCTGGTGAGCTATAATGAATTACACACATGGCCGGAATGTCTTAATAATGTACTGTCTTTGCCAAACACAGAGCTGTGCAGAACTCATTGAGTGTGGGATTGAAATGTTTATCTTCTGAGAAAAATATCATCTAGCAGTTTAATATTCTTTAATATTGGAAAGAACCTAATAGAAGCCATGAGTACTGTAGGGAAGTAAATTAGTTTTACTTTGGAGGCCTATTTATTCTTCACTTAACAAGAATTGTGTGCAATTCATGGATTATTTCCTTAGAGAACAGGATTAAAATTCTTCATGTGGAACATGTTTAACTTGGAGAATGGAGACTTTTTTGAAAAATGTCCTCCAGGAGCAAGTATCTCAATTTTCATTACTAATCCCAAAATGATGGAAATATTGGAAGTGTTACATAACATTCAAAGTATCAAAATGTAGCCAAAATCATATTAATTCATTGCTGTACACTATTTTTTTCTTTTGCTTTATACATGCATATGAACACTTCCATTTAGTCAATAAAAAATCTCATCACCATTATTCAAGCATTCCAAGTATATTTGATCACAGAGCATGAATGGTGGAAGAGGTCAGATTGAATGATGATGAGGATATAGTCTAGGATGTATATGTTGTTGTATATAAACTTAAACTTCTGAAAGAAAAGGAAAATGTCTTCTTGAGAATGGGAGAGAATTCTGTAGTGACATATGACTCTGGTCCATGCATCAGGACACAGGTTCTACCTGTTATTTTTGCAAGGAAATTTTCTTAAATCCTGTCATTAACTGCTAGAAGATGTGGATGATTCTAACAGGTCCAGAGGTAGGTAGGGAAAGCAAGATAATAGCTCATCCAAAGGACAGGATCCAATGATGAGTAGAGAACTCTGTCTATGTTAGGAATATTTATATTTATATTATATTTATATTTAGGAATATAAAGTCTTTTGGTGGCAAAAGTCTTATCCCATCAGAAGGGGCTGTGTTGCTCTGTATTGTCAAGTTTGACATAAAGCTCCCTAGATACATTTTTAGTTTGACTTAAAGGTTTTGCCATAGGTAGTTAGCTGTGTTCTAACTGGATGGGTTAACAGGCTATTATCTAATCACTACCAAGGAGCGACATCCCAGCCAATCACAATAAGGCAAATGTTAGACAATGTTCAAGTAAGTCATGCTGAGCTGCAACCAGCCAGGTTGTTTCTGTGCCTCACACGTCACTTTGCTATGTGCTACTTCCTTTTCTGTGGCTCTAAGTATAACTGCCCATATGGGTAGAGTGGGGTGTGTTGAGCGATCTTTGGTCCAGACTGCCACCCAGTTCTAGAATCATAAATGAGATCATTGAGGTGTCTAAAAGTGAGCCTGGAGAGATGGCTCAGTGGCTAAAGATACCTGCAAATCCTGCCAGCCTCGATGCATTTACCCAGAACACATGGAAACTCAGATGCACCAAGTAGAGCATGCGTCCGGAGTTCATGTGCAGCCACAAGATGCCCTGACACACACCCATTTCCCCCTCCACCACCTCTATCAAATAAACCACATTATTTTAAAAGATGTGCAAAAGTGTATTTGCTGTACCTTTATCTTTAGTGTAGGCTTATACCATTGCTAGATTATGAAAAGGGATTAGAGCTCTCTGGAGGTCAATGCTGTGGAAGGAAGAGTTGTCTAGAGGTCAATTAGAAAAACATCTCATGTGGTCTCTTTCATTAAACAGTGGGCCCATTATCTCTAGAATTAAACTTTTACTAGATAAATGGAAGGTGGGTATGACTTCTGTGAAGGGTGTATAGTGTCTACTGAATGTAGTAACTATTATCTGAAGTATCAATTGGATAAAGAAACTTTACAAAAGATGCGTATTGTTGTTACCTTCTTGTTGCTGGAACAAAACACCCAACCAAAAGCAGCTGATGGGTGGAAAAGGTTTATTTTGCCTTATAGTCTCGGGGGGGGGGGTGATTCTTCATGGCTAGGAAACCATGGAGGACAGCTGGGCCTCACATTTTGTCACACATCAGCAGAAAAACAGGAGCAACAGAAGAGAGCTGACACCCATTAGAGCTGGGCCTGTAAAGCCCCATGTCCACCTGCAACATACCTCCAAGACTCCACCTCACAAAGTCTCTACCACACGCTAAATCACCACCAGCTGGGGAAGAAATATTCAAAGCACACGAGCCTATAGGGATATTTTATTCAAACAAGCACAGAGACATTTCACATTTCAACTACCACAGCGTGTTTAATAAAGATTTACCCAGAAATGTGATATTTCATTGCCAGCTTTCCCAATGCCTCTGCAAATTTAAGACAATAAAAGGAAGAAAAGTGCTGTGAGTGGAATTGGATTTCTTATGAAAATTAGTAAAGGGTTTGAGTCTTACCTACTGATTAATGTTAGGCCACAGAGGATCATTCTATATCCATGCAAAAACCACGAATTTCCTTGTGAGTTATTCAGCCAACACATGGTCACTATGCAATTCAAAGTCTCAAAGAAAAACATTAAATGTTATGAAAAGCTATTCTGACTCACAGGTTTAGTCAGTCATAAGAAAACTTGGAAATAGTCACTTCCATCTTTAGAATAAGACAAAAATCCCTTAAAAACTCAACAACCTCCATCAGAGAATTGAGGTCATCATTCTGAAGTTAGAATAGACAGAAAGGTACAGAAAATGCATTCAAACTTTGTTTATCTAAAGCAGAAATTAATAGATCTATAAAGCTTAATGATATTTAAGTGGCAATCTTGACAAACAGCTGGGGGCTAAGTTGTGGACTGGTATGAGAATGGAGAACCCCCAGAGCCCAGAGCCTTCGGGAATACCTCTAAGTCTCATAGTGTTTACCTCCAGGAATCTCACTATTTACTTATAGACAAGACCTCAGAGACATTCTCTTGTATCTCTGGAAAAGAATGTAAAGAGTAACCATTTTGAAATACTCCCAAACTGCTCTCTACCACAAAGGGAAAAGAATTTACCAGAGCTTTATATATCTGTAACCATAGTCTGTGTCAAATACTTATCTTCCTCTAGTTCCTTCTAGCATTTTCTTCCCTACATGAAAGAAAAGATCTAAGAAACGTTTGTAGAGTTCAAGACCAAGGATACAGGCCCACATGCCCACTCAAACACTAAGATTAATTATAAGATTATAGATTGCTTCTCCCTCCCCACACCTAACTACCAGGTCAATGGGACTCCAATATATTGATAGAGAGACAAGGCACAGACCCTATCTGGGTAGTTCTGTGGGAATCACAAGGGCAACATGGGCGGTAGAGCAACAGTAGAAAAATTTGAAGTTGTTGTCATCTACAATAAATACTGGGCATATCCCAAATCCTTACCAGATTATCATGAACACTCACATTCAAGGCCCTTTGACTGGAGTTCATATTACCCAGTGAATCATGTGTAAATCATACCAAACAATAAAAAAGTGAAAATAAGTATTGGAATATCAGACAGAGGATTTAAAACATTTGTGATCAATATGATGAAAAAAAATCTACTGAAAAAGTTAAAACAGACAAGGGAAAATAAATAATGTAACTGGAGAGAAAGGAATTTTAATGAAAGAATAAAATGGAGGGGCTGGGAAAGATAGCTCAGTTAATTAAGTGTTTGCTTTTCAAGCATGAGGCCCTGAGTTTGATCCCCAAAACTCATTTAAAAATAACAGTGATGTGTATTTGTGTGGTAGTTTGAATAATGTCCCCCAATAGATTCAAAAGTTTATTATAATTATATATTGTCTCTAGCCAGTTCTGGCTGGAGGAGGTGTGTCAACCTTGGCCAGCTCCTAGAGTTCAGCACTAAGGTGTTTTCTGAGGTGGGTCTGGAATTCTAGCTATACATATGCAAAAAGCAGTCTGAGCTCAAGCCTGGAGTTCCTCTTGTTTGCTAGAGTTTGGAGTGTGCTTGCTTGAGGTGCTGGTGGTGGGCTTCTGCCTCTGTCTCTGCTTGGATCTATGAAAGGGGGCCAGCCTTTTTCCTTAACTTCCCCTGGGTCTGTTACTTCAATAAATTGTTTCCTCCCCAAAATTGTGCCTAGTTTGGAGATTCATCCCAGCGATGTGTGACTGACTATGACAATTTGTAATCCCAGTGATGGGGAGGTAGAGACAGGTGGATCTCCAAAGCTCTGTTGTCATCCAGTCTAGCACATGTGGTGAGCTCCAGGCCAATGAGAAATGCTGTCATTAAACACAGTGCAAGGTATGCCTGAGGAACAATATTGGAAGTTATTCTCTGGCCTACACACACACATGCTCATGCACCCCACTCACACATGCCCACATACACACAAGTAAAATAATCAAATGGAAATGATGAACAGAAAAGATATAAACAGAAATGAAGGAGGTCTAGGAAAGGTTCACAAGAACATTCAGCACAACTGAGGACAGAATCCGTGACCTGGAAGAAATGTCACTAGCAACTTGCAAACTGAAATACAAGGTGAAAAGAACAGTTTTAAAAGAAGCATGGGGTAAAGATATCACCCAGTGGTGTCATAGGTGCTTGCTTGCAAAGCCTGACTGCCTGGGTTCAGTCCCCCAGCACCCATGTAAAGCCAGATGCAGCTCTCTCTCTCTCTCTCTCTCTCTCTCTCTCTCTCTCTCTCTCTCTCTCTCTCTCTCTCTCTCTCTCTCTCTCTCTCTTACATAAAGAAATAAAAGAGATCATGTAAAAACCTTAGTAAACCTTAGTGGGGTTTGAGTTAGGTGTCCCCCATAAACTCATGTGTTTTTGAATGCTTGGCTCTTATCTCATGATAATTGGGAGTTGGGGCCTTGCTGGAGGAAGTGTGTTGTTGGGGGTGGGTTTAGGGGTGTTATCACCAACCACCCCCTTGTCAGAACTGGGCTCACTATACTGCTGCTGCTTCTACCAGCTGTGACAGAAATTATGTCTAACCTCCACTTGCGCCATACTTTCTCATGATGTCATGGAGCTTCCCCTCAAGACCATAAGCCATAATAATTCCATTACTCCTATCAGCTGCTTTTGGTTGGGTGCTTTGCTCCAGCAATGAGAAAATAACTACCACCTTAAAAAAGGGAAACTTGCTTGTATTAAGAATACGAGAAAGAAGAGAGCAAAAGAAATGCCAGAAGTAGCAATGGCATAAAGCTTTCTAAAATTAACAAGACTCCAGCCCACCAAACCACAGATCCAGGAACATGTCATAACCGCTAAACAGTGTACTACTACAAATACCAAAATATCAGTATATTGGCATGTCATTTTCAAACTTCAGAAACCAAAGATGAAGAAAAGCTACCAAAAAGTTCGGGTGGATAAATATGAATTACAGATCACTTCTCATCACAAACTGAGCAAGCAGATTACAAGTGTCATGAGTGTAGAGTTAGTTGAGAGACCACCAACTTAGAACTCTTCTTCCAACAAAATGATGCCTAAGAAGGGAAAGACAGGTGCCTGGGGAGATGGCTGAGTGGGTGAACTTCTTGCTGCATGAGCATGAAGAACTGAGTGCAAATTCCAAATGTCAGATGCAGTGATGTGTTTAACCCAGCATTTGGGAGATGGAGATTAGCTAGCTAGTCTAACAGAATCACTGAGCTCTAGGTTTAGCAAGAGACCCTGTTTCAGAAGTTGAAGAGCAACTGAGAAAAGACACCATATGCTGAACTCTGGCCTCCACACATGCACAGGTGTGCACACACCTGCATGCACACACCACACATACATACAAAAGGGAAGATGAGACACTCTTTCATGTAACCAAGAACTGAGAGCATTAATAAGTAGCGGTTTACCATGCAAGAAATGTTAGATGAAGTTCATCAGAGAGAAGGAAAATAATGTAGGTCAGAAATTTGAATTGATGGTAAAAGAGGATAAAAGGAATGTGTTAAAGTAAATAAAATTTCAATGCCATTTTAACTAATTTGAAAGTTAGTGTTTTATAAATAGCAGCAGTGTTAGATGAACAGAGCATATGAAAAAGGTTATTAAAGAGATAGACATCAGGATTTGAGAGGCTGTTACAGGGCGCTGCACTTCAAGTGGCCTGTGGTTCATCACAAGTGATAAAAACTGTTATTTATTAAAGTGTTCATATTTCAGACAAACCTTAGAACATGCTGTGCTAGTCAGTTTGTTATTGCTGTGACAGAATACCTGGTATAAGTGACGTGGAAGGAGAATGGTTTATTCCTGTTGTGACAGAAGACATGGTATAAGTGAAAGGGAAGCAGATTCATAAGCTTCAGTCCATCAAGGCAGGGAGGGTGTGGCTAAAGAACAGCTCACATCCTACCAGACAGGAGTGAAAGAACAGAAAGGAGCCAGGGCTAGATATATCTACAAAAATCTATTTTCTTAAAAAAAGGAACATAATTCACCTACCTTTGAGATAGGTCAGTGGCTGAATGCAGTGGTTTGAATCAGAGGTCCCTCATAAACACATGTGTTCTGAATGCTTGGTCTGCAGCTGGTGGCAATCTGGAAGGGGGAGCCTTGCTGGAGGAGGTGTGCTGTTGGGGGTGGCTTTGAGGTGTTATAGCCAACTCCTCCTTGCCAGAGCCTGGCTAACTCTTTTAATGCAGCTTCCTACTTGCTGTGGCAGGTTGTGCTGTCCAACCTCTGCTCATGCCAGGCTTTCTCTGTCATCATGAAGCTTCCCCTAGAGATTGTAAGTCAAAATAAATCTCCTGTAACCTGCTTTGGGTCAGGTGTTTTGTCCCAACAAACAGGTGACTTCAACATCAAGAGAGGAGAAGACATGGAATCATCACTAAAGTTCTATGAGCTTTAACCTTATACCAAATCCAGATAGACACCAGAAATGAAATGTCAAGTCAGCATCTCCCATGAACGTTCATGAAAAATCATCCAAATAACAGAAAGTCCCATAATATGTTGAAAAAATTCTATATTATATCTGTGTTGGATCAGCATCCTCATATATATGCATATATGTGTGAAATTATTCAGTGATTCCTTTAGGATCAATTCTTAGAATTGCTGCTAAATTGGAAAAGTGTAATTTCCAGAGAAATTTAAGGAATACTATTAAGATTTCTTATAAGATAGCTGATCTCATTTTCCTTCTCAGCACAAGAGTCTCAAAACAGATGTAGTCTCTGGTTTGGTGAACCTACTATTTTGTTGTTGTTGTTTCTCATTAGATTTTGTTTCGGAAACTTTTTCCATAATGAGTTATATATTAGATATTTTTAAAGACTTCATATATTTTGGTACTGATTTTCCTACTGTGATTTTTTTTCTTCTTATCTCTCAGGGGGCATTGCCATAGGAAGTTGTTTAAATTATTTTTATGTAATTCACAATCTAAATATTTAATTCCTAGTATCAGCCCTTGGTCTACACTTTAAAAAAACCTATTATCCTAAGACTTTATATGTGAGATTTAAAATATTTTTCTTCTGGTACCTTTCCATTTGAAATTTATCCTGTATCCATGAATTGTAAAGTGTGCTATTTTTGAAAAAAAATCACTTGATATCTCACAACATCGGTGTTTTCTCACTCCCTGGTTTTCGGTTTTAAATTTAGTGTCGATTGGGATTTTGAATGTATTTGGTTTTTCTATTTATTATTTTGTTTTGTGGGTGTAGCGTGTGTGGCATATGCAGGTGTAAGTGCCAGGGTCAGACAGTACTCACCTGTGGTGGCCAAAACACTGGGTGTCCTGACTCATCTCTCTTCCAGTCATTCTCATATGAGCCAGAGTCTCTTACTGCCCCAAGAGCTTTGCCATGTTTTCACAAGTTCAGGTGATTCTCTGGTCTCTAGGAGGCTCACAGTCATGCCGAGGTGTTTATGGAGGTCATGAGGATCAAACATGAGCCATCTCTCGGGCCTCCTCAGGTCATCAAGCTTGTATAGAAGTGTTCTTCACCACTGAGCCATCTCTCTGATAAGCCTATCAGCTCTGACACCCAATCCAACCTATTTTAGTTATGGAAATTATGTGTTATATTTTCAATTTTCTTTAATTTTTATAGCTATTCATATGGCTTCATTCTTTTTGATTAAATATGAAATCAATGAGTTTTACATTGATTTCCTTTAAATTAGATTGCAATGTAGAATCAGATGTAAATATATTCTTCTCATAGATTATATCTCTTCGGTCTCAATTTTAAGTTTTTCCTCTGTATTCTATGTGTTCTGTTTATTTTTATCATTCTTTTTATTTTCACCAAAGGAAAACAAAATATCTACTAGTTTTGAGAATTTCCCTTCCCCTTCAGAGAGCTTTTTTTTAATATATCTTTATTGTCCATAATGGGTTACATTATTTAGTGGGCAAACAATGAGTTGTTATCCCCAATTCCCCAATGCCCCCCTCCCCATCCCCAATCAGCTGGATATCTTCCTCCGTGGGTCCTCTGGATCAGTCCTTGTGGCAGGGGACCATGGATAGCCTAGTAATCAGCCTGGTTCTCCTGGCCCAAGTGTGTTGTTACTGAGGGGTGCCATGCCTCTGGATAGTCTCCCCCACCACGGCTCTCACAATCTTTCCGCCCCCTCTTCCACTCAGTTCCCTGAGTTGTGGTGAATGAGTATTAAGGATGCTTTAATGTTGTGGGCTTAGGGGTCTTTGTGTCAAAAATTGTTGGTTTCTGTCACCCTGGCTCATCCTGTGTTGATTGAATGGCTGTGGCTGTGGGTCCCTTGTTCATCCCGTCGGATGGTAGGAAATAGATGGGCCCCAGCTCTCTCGCTGCATCCTGAAAAATACAAACACATTCTCCATCGGAGAGTGAGATCAGTCTAGGTTAACAAATATACACAATTCTGGATTACCAAGATTCTATTTTTAGTAGCCTTCCCGTCAATTGCTCCCATAGTGCATCTTTTCTTGTGAGCCCAAGAGTATGGGATCTGGTGCATATCACCCTTCAGAGAGCTTTAAGAGGAATGTAGGGGTATTTAAGTTTATCACAATAACCAGAGGCATTATAACCCCCAATGCCAAAAATAACCCTGTAAAGCAACTGAGAAATATTCAGTGTACAGTATCCACAGGAAATATCTTCCCACATGCTTACTCCAGCCCTATCCAAGAGCAACTGCTTTTAGTATTTCTCTCCATATATCTAAACAATCGACATATAAAGCATGTTAACAGTGTTCAACTTTCTATTGATTATTTCCTTAGATGAAAACATCTTGCATTCCTTCTTCCCATTCCTCAAGTATTATTACAACAGAAGTTACACAATATTTATATTGCATTTTTATTAAGACTGTAGATATCTTTTATCCTCTTTAACTTCTGGTCTAATAATCTTTTGGCTTTTTCTAGTTACATACTGTTACTGCTTTATTTCCTTGCTTCCTTTACTTTAAATCTATGGGTAGCTCCAGATCACCCACAATTTTGTAAAAGCACTTCTCAATACTATTGCTATATTGTTAAACCACTAATTTATTAATTGTATTTCTGAGTTTGCGATATACACTCACACCCCTCCTGGAACTAACTTGCTACATTGGACTGGATGCAAAACTGTCACTGTCATCCAAGGACACCTCTGGTTTCTTTGCTGTGACCTCTCTCTTTGGATCCTGTGCCTTCCTCATACTTGGATTAATAACTTATTTTTATGGGAGCACATTCTTCCCCAAGTTCTCAAAAGCTGCTGCCCAGGAGGTAAATGTTAGAGACGTTATGAGTCCGAAAATGTCTTAGTCCACATTAATTGGGGTTGCTACTGTAGTGAGGCATAGAATTATTTTCCCACAATATGACTGTCTCATTGCTTTCTAAATTCTAATATTGATTTTGAGGTCCTGTTCTTATTTCAGACACTTTCTATGTAATCTGCTTGGTATTTTTTTTTCATTTTGGTAGATTTAAACTGAAACTTCTTTGTTCATTCTACTTAATGGGAGAGTTCTTTAACATATTTTCAAGCCCAGTATTGAGCTTTTACTTTCATCTATCATATCTTTAATTTTCCTGAGATCTTTCAACATTTTCCTGATTGATATTTGGTTTCAACATACTCTTATTTTCTCAGAGGTGCCAAAATTTGTCTTATTTTTTAAATATTAGTTACAATTTTGATATCAGATGCTTTGATTGATTCTTACAGTTTAGTTTTCTTCTAAGTATTATTTTGTTACATATTTTAAAAGGCAACACGAAAATCACATTAGGCTATGCTCTACATATATGATTATAGTTCTCAGAGAATTGATTTCATTCTAGAACAATTGGGTGACTATCTTTTTAATGGATCACTTAAGTATTAAAAACAAACTGTGTCATTTGAAAGCAGAGTTAAAAAATCTCTATTTGCACAGATTTCCTTTTATCTTTCTCAACAACAAAATTCAACAAAGTGTTACATCATTTTCTTCATAAATTACATGCATATTCCTTTGGTACATTGATTTCTATGGAAAGAAGAGTTTTTCCTTTATGTTATGAAAACAATATTGTTATTTTAAATTGAATTTTTAACTTGTTTGTAAAATTTGTTGCTCTAATTGCAATGTTGTTAATTGTTCTAAAATTCTGGGTAGTATTCTATTTTATGTGGACAATCTAAAATTCGGAGTAGTATTCTATTTTATGTGGACAATCTTATCATTTGAGACCAGCAGCAATGTGATTGTTTTATTTGCTCTATTCTGCTATTACATTTTTTGCATCAAGGTTTTCTCCTCGTGTGTGTGCGTGTGTGTGTGTGTGTGTGTGTGTGTGTGTGTGTGTGTGTGTGTTTCCAGGCTGGCTTCCTCTGCACACTGCAATTTCCAATAGAGCTCCCTTTTAGTTACTTCCCACAGCAAGAGCCTGATACCCGTTATGGAAAATAAAAATAGATTTTTTACTGCTCACCTCCTAGCCCATCCCCCAACTTTCCTGCCCTGCTCTTTACACACACACACACACACACACACACACACACACACACACACACACACCGATTTCCTCTCAAAGTATACTAACCTATTGTTTGTTTTATTATTTTCAATGTTTTCTCTAGCTTTTGCCTGGTTTTTGTACACCACTGGCGATGACGGATGCTTAGGTGGGTGCCAGTTATTAGCATGTTTCTCGGTTCCAAATCCACTTTTCAATACCTGTTGGATACTAGAATATTCTCCCTTGCCACTTGGTTTGATGTTGGTCTTTGTCAGAGGAAGGCACTGGAGGGGCTCTGATCAGCTTCTCTTCTTGGTTTGTTTTCTAACAGAAAAAGCATCCTCTGGGTAGTTTCTCCTGACACCAGGACGACAATGCCCAGCAGCTACTTCTCCGGGGTTTCCCTACACCCCACTCCAACAAGGTCTCCACCATGCAGGCATCATGGCTGTATGCCCTCCACCAGGGATTGAATCTCAGCAGCACTATTGAATGGGTCCTTCCCTGGATGCTTGGCTTCAGCCCTATCCTGTACCCTTGCACTGTTCACACTCTTTAGTAGGTGAGGAAATTACAACTAGTAATCTTTCATCGTTTTTATTTTTTTTCAAGGTTTTTTTTTTTGAGGAGGTCTTACTTTAGCCCAGTCTGACCTAGATCTCACTCTGTAGTCTCAAACTGGCCTTTAACTCACAGAGACCCTTCTACCTTTGCCTCCCAAGTGCTGGATTAAAGGTTTTGCACCACCACACCCAGCTTAATATACTTTTTTCTATTTTGAAATTGATTTGTTGATAATTTTATACATGTATATAATGCATGTTGATCACATTCACTCTATTGCTTGGCTTAGTCCCCCTGAATCACTTCTTCCCAATCAGTCTTAGCTCTACTTGGAAGTCTCAGTGTGTGTGTGTGTGCATGTGTGTGTGTGTGTGTGAACATGCACACTTAAGTAGCATTGCTGGCATGAGCCTGGGTAGGAGTTATTTACTAAGCCATGAGTAATTTACCAGTGGCTACACCACCAGAGAAAATGTCTCCTTTTCATTCACCAACCATTAACTGCCATGGCTTCTCAGGGAGAGAAGGGGGCCCCAGAGCCCTCCGCCATCCATCCAGGGCAGAATGCTGCTTGATAGGCCCATCTCTACAGAGCTCATGCAGGTAACCACAGCTTCATGAGCACATGAATGCAACACATCCTCCAGAAGGGAGCACTCCTCCCATGAGCACTCCTCCTCATAAGCATTCCCCCATGAGGCACTCCTCCACAGAGCACTCCCCCCATGTGAGAGCCAGGCTCCTGTGGCTCATACATTCTTTTTGCTCCTCTTCCTCATGTCCTGGGTTTGGGGGAAGATGAAGGAGCTGCATCATTTAGGTCTGAGCATTCCACAGTCACTTATTCTCAGCATTTTCATAAATTTTGAGTCCCTAGCAATCAACACCCACAAAAGAAGAAGAAGAAGAAGAAGAAGAAGAAGAAGAAGAAGAAGAAGAAGAAGAAGAGGAGGAGGAGGAGGAGGAGGAGGAGGAGGAAGAGGAGGAGGAAGAAGAGGAGGAGGAAGAAGAAGAAGAAGAAGAAGAAGAAGAAGAAGAAGAAGAAGAAGAAGAAGAAACCAACTTCTCTGAGCAAAGCTGAGAGCAGCCCTGTCTCTTGGCATGAAGATAAATATTTTGAAGGCAGTTTCATGGGCACAATATGTGCATTTAGCAGCTTCCTTCCCTGGGCCCGTGACAGCCCCAGCCCAGCTTTGACCAGGGTTGCAGTTCTGGGCATGAATTCCCTCCCGTGGAATTTGGCCTCCAATCCAACTGGAAAGGAATTGATTTCTCTCATAGAAATCATGGCACCATGTCACCAGTGGGCACATCTTGCCTAGCTGGTTGGTTGTAGAGCTCACAGGGTCCAATACTGGGGAAGACCATGGATGGCTTTTTTTCCCTCAGCAGCCTGCCAGCACTATGAAAGCTTCCGAGTCACTTCCTGTTGGATTTGTCTGTGTTCTGCAAGCAAAGCATGAGGTGTGTTCAACATCAGGGTCTTACGATCATGCTTTGCTGGGCTACCGACCACATCAGCAATACCCCAGCCCTGATAAGTGTATCATCTCCAATGCATGATTTCAAATTGATAACACAGGCTATTTGCAGGACTGCGCCTTGTGGACTGTAGTCCAGGTTGACCTCAAAATCACTGTTCAGCCCAGGCTGGCCTCAAACTCATGGTGGTTTCCCTGCTAAGACTCCTGAATGATAGGATTACAGGCCTGCCTGGCTACCTCACAAAACATTAAATGAGTCATTCACCCCATATGGCCTCTGAGCTCTTCTTGAAAGTAGAAGCTGAAACTGTCTTTTCCAGCAGCTTCTGCAAAAGTAGAGTTAGCATGTCACCCACACTCTGCCCATCAGCCTCACCATCATGAGAAGGATGAATACAGGTGTCATGGGGGGTGGAGTCTATACCAACAAAATAACAAAAACATCTACTTGTCAAAGTCAGTGTCCAGGAGGTTAGAACTTCAAAGCACTTATTTCACCTTCAGTGAAACATTTCCATGTGATTATGATCCCATCTAGGAAGGTTGGGGCTGTATTTTTCTGTCAATTAAGGAATTCAAAGGCAGGTAAGGGTTTTAAAGAATAGTTTAAGACGTAAAGAAAGTAGAGAGAACACAGACACCCCATGGAGAAGATTCAAGAGCTGGAAACTTCTCTGACCCAGTGGAGACCAGACTTTTATCCAATGAGGGAAGCATCCAGAGTCCATGATGGGTCAGTTTAGACAAAGACAAAGGCACTGGTTGGTCCGAGATGTATCCAGGACTGTAGGTTCCAGAGTGGATCCCTCTGTGCCATCTTGGGTCGCCAGCATAGTTTACTCTAGAATATAGCCACATCCCAAGGTCCCTTTCCCCATCTGTCTGCCTAGACAAGGTCACTGTTTAGCTCTTATAGTGTCTCAATTAATTCACACCTATCCTCCAAAAGACTAATAAGCCTGAGGTCAGGAACTCTGTATATTTCAGTCCCCAGTACTTGTCATCGCGTGGCATGTAGTGGGTTGTACCATGAGCACTGTTCTGGGAAGAAGCCAACAAAAGTACTTGCTCCCCCTGGCAGGGCACCCACAAAAAACTAAAGGCCTGTTCCACCAAGGTTCACCTTGTAAAACCTGGGCTGTTAGGCTAAACACCTTAATCACTGAGCCATCTCTCCAGGCTGTTGATTGGGGGCTTCTTGGAAGATTGTAGACTAGTGGAGACCACAAAACCACTGCATTGAAAGGTCTCATCCCAACATGGATAAAACCTTCCCATGGGTGACCACTGATGCTCTTCACCTGGTGGGTGCTCAGAGTCCCTTGACCTTTCACTCTATCCCCCCTGGGAGGTCGTAAAACTTAAGCTACCATTGCATACAGCTAGTACAGGTTTTACCTGAGATCTCAGGTGAGGATCTGCCTTTCCCCATCCCCTCTCCTTCTAGGGGGGAAATGTCAACAGCTCCAATCTGGATAGTTGCTTGTGTGTAGTCATAGATGCTTCTGACAATGATAGGAATGTTTTTTTTTCCCCTCAGAGGACTGCATCTCACAAAATAGTTGCTCAATCAATGTCAGTTAAAGAAAAATTAAAGCACTTATTAAATGAACATATTATTCCTATTTTATGTTTTTACCCTGAACTATCACTGTTTCCATATTTAACACATTTTAAGGAAACTTTCTGAATTTGCATCTGTATACCTCATTAGAGTTTAAGCTCCTTAGAAAGCTGACAGGCTGGCCTTTTCAATTATTATAAAAACTCCAGTATGTATTTAACCAATGTTTGTCGAACTTATCTGTCATGAACTGGGAATTAGTATTTCTGACAGATGGTTGGCTTAACTTTTTTTGAGATTTCATATTTTAAATCTATAACGTGGAGAAGTTATTCTTGAGATGGTCTCATAAGATACCTTCCAGTCAAATATTCAAAAGACATTTTCCTACCTCAAACCACTAACAGTATCTCATACAATGTAAAATGGGAATAAAATGCCTTTGGGGTAAATTTGATCTTGCGAAGAGAAATTTCATTAAAATCACATAGCATAGAATTATGTTGGTTATTTGTTCCTCAAAAGAGTTACAAACAATAAGAAGTTTATTCATAGAAGCCATATTGGGGAACCATACAAAGCTTCTGCTCTTTTGAGGCCAGAATAATTTTCTCAAAATGTATGGGCACATTTTTTTCAACTCATTGTTTTAGGAAATAAAATGGTTTGTTCTTCTTGGTAATTTGATAGCATTATCATGCCTGCTGGATAGTCTTGCCATACACAAAGACTGATGGCTTCCTGTGGGGATTCACTGTCATACATTTCAGACATTAGGGCACGCGGTTCCGTTTAGAATAACGCAAATTTGATATCTGGTGAAGAACAAATATGATATAAATTATATGTATTTGAATGATTCTGTTTGCTTCCACCTGGTTCCTTTGAATCTAAATTCTATATTGAATCTCCAAATTCAATTACCAGCAAATCTACTCCAACACAGAAGAATATCTATGCAAATATAACATAATATTTTATCCCTTGAAGAAGGTTTTCCTCACTAAGTTTTAGTGTAACTTTGGAATTAAATAATAAATGAACATAACTTACTGAAAATTACACAGTATTTATAGTGACACTTATCCCAGAGAATTGGAATAATGTTCATAAGTCAAATAATTTACAAGGAATTTTGCAAAGCAAAGATAATTTGAGAAGAATGGATAAATTAGAAAAGACGCCCTATTTTTTTCTCATATCCTCATCCCACAGTTATTAAACATGTCAGGATCAAAAGGGAGTCGCCTGTGTAAAAAACGAAACATAAAATAAATGAACCAATCAAGGAAATAAGAAAAAGGGTTACTATGTACATGTGTCTATGATTTAAGATTTAAAAAAAAAAAAACTATTTACAAAGGTCTCTTGTGCACACATGCCTCAAAACAAAACTTTTAGCCAACTTCAAACTGCAGCTTGCCACAGGAGTCCCAAGGACAGAAAACCAGAAGTTCGAGAACACTTTCCAAGCCAGGCGTGGTGGCGCACGCCTTTAGTCCCAGCACTTGGGAGGCAGAGGTAGGAGGATCTCCGTGAGTTCAAGGCCAACCTGAGAATATGTAGTGAATTCCAGGTCAGCCTGGGTTAAAGCAAGATCCTACTTCAGAAAAAAAAAAGAACACTTTCCAATACTGTTTCCACTAATGAATTGACTCCCCTGAAACCAAAGTTCTCTGTGTTTCAGAACAAATTATAGCTACTTTCCTTTTTTCTCCTTTAAAAGTTTAAAAGTTTCCAATTCCCCCCCCCCACCTTCCTGGCCTAAATTCACATTGCAGTATTTCTGTTGATTCATGAATAAACTTACAATCAGGAATACTAAAGCGAGAGGAAAATCTGTGTAATTAAAATTAGTAGGTATGGTCCTTTGAATCAGATGACCCCCATAAACTTATGTGTTCTGAACACTTTGTCCCTAGCTAATGGCAATTTGGGAGGTAGAGTCTTCCTGGAGGAGGTGTTTTGCTAGGGGCAGGCTTTGGGGTGTCAACTCACCCTTGCCAGAGTTTGGCTCACTCACTTGTTGTGACTGTCCACCTGCAGTGACAGGAGTGATGTCCGGCCTCTGCTCCATGACCATACTTTCCCTGCGATCATAAAGTCATGAAGTGTCCCCTTGAGACCTTTCCTCCCATCATCTGCTTTTGGTGTTTCATCCCAGCAATGGGACAGTCACTACTGTAGGTGGATGATATTGCTTCCTTTTGGAAAATTAGATGAAAACCTATCTCCTACAGCTACTCCCTGGGTCATCCATCCAATGATCTGGGATATTCTTTTTTTTACTTGTTTTTTTTTATTGTCCATAATAAGTTACAATATTTAGTTGGCAAACAATGAGTTGTTATCCCCAATTCCTACTTCCCTCCCCTCCCCACTCCGCTGGATATCCTCCTGGTGGGTCGTCTGGATCAGTCCTTGTGACAGGGGACCATGGATAGCATAGTACTCAGCCAGGCCCTCCTAGCCCAAGTGTGTTGTTACTGATGGGTGCCATGCCTCTGGCTAGTCTCCCCCACAATGGCCCTCACAATCTTTCCGCCCCCTCTTCCGCTCAGTTCCCTGAGTCGTGGTGGGTGAGCATTAAGGTTGCTCCAAGGCTTAGGGGTCTTTGCACAGAAAATCGTTTTGGTTTCTGTCTCACTGGCTTATCCTGTGTTGATTTAATGGCTGTGGCTGTGGGTCCTTTGTTCATCCCTACATTCTATGTGGGGTTCCATATGGATCCTCCACGATATGACTGTGGTGGCTCCTCTCCTGCCAGAATCTCAGTCATCTGCCTACAGTCGGCTGGCAGGGCTAGATGGGCCCCAGCTCTCTCGCTGCATCATGAAAAGTACAAACACAATCTCCATCGGAGAGTGAGGTCAGTGTAGGCCAACAAACATACACAATTCTGGACTACCTAGATTCATCATGAGTGTGGAGATGCTTTGTTCAAGAGATTGGGAAACATGAACATGGGTCCCTGGGGATCAACTCAGAAAGCCTTCCAGAGGACTGGCCGTTTCACCACTTGAAATTCACTCTATGGAGATTTTACTAGTGTGGAAGGGAGCTCACTGGTTGGTGTCTAATTTTTGGAGAAGTTCTGATATAGCAAACAATTTTCATTCAGTCACATTTCATGTCAGAATGAGCCCATCGTCCAACCGTGAAAATAAGTCACAAATAAGAGGAGACATCAAGCAGCAGCAGAGAGATTAGGACAAAAGATGAGGCTGAGCTGTAACTGGGGGGACAGGCCTGGGGTGTGGAGGGAGGTATCCTTTGCATTCAGATTGTGGCTGACAGGCGTATCTGGGGGAAAAGGGCAGAAAGACATGGGGAAGGGTACGGTGACAGTTCATTAACGGGACAGCAAGTGATGGCAAAACTTTAATTTATTATTTCACTTTAGACAGACTTTTTTTGATTTTATGGTGTACTTATTTCAGAAAGTTACACTTCAAAGTGAGAAAGGGTGTGGCTTTATTTCTCTTTGAGAGACTTCGAATGTCCAATAACAACGGTGCCTAATTCAAGATTGAGTTCAACAATTTCATCAATGTATACCATTAGACTTGGTTAGTAGCGTTCCCTGTATCTCAGCATGCTCTTCTTGGAGTACTTAAAGGATCTTTTCCTGGTATTTATCTTTAGAAACAGAGGGAAACCCACTCTGATCAGCGTGGGCACTGGCCTGGTTTTAACCCCTGCTGCAGGATGCACTGGCTTGAGACCTCCTGGGGTTCCCTCCCCCACCCCTACATGGCACCTCCTGATTCTGATGTTCCCTCACTGGCATTGGTGGGCATATGTTGATGCTGACTGCAAATCTCAGAAGGAAATGTTGCTCGTGTCTCACAGAAATGAGAGAGAAAGATGCACATACTGCTACTCACCAGATTCAAAACTGGACAGGTGTTCTCTGGCATCCAATTTTATTTCATATTTTTTGCACTAGTTTCATGAAATACAAAAACATAGAAATATAAAACCACAAGGCCAAAAATAATTTTTTTATAAAAACAAAAGCCTGCTTTCAGACCCAGAAGAAACAACTCACATATAGTAGATAATGACGTGTTTACCGTGGTGAAGAAGAAGAGGCAGGAAACATTGACCACAGTGTGGATTCCCTGATGGAGAAGATATTTGCCATCCTGGCTGTTTATCTCCCAGTCCTTTATCCTACAGCATCATTGTCTGAAAACAGATAACTGCCTTAAAAAGTTTCCTTCCACCAATTACTGCAAGAATCTAACTTCTTTTTCTTTTCTTTTCTTTTCTTTTTTTATATTTTTATTTATTCATTTTCAAACAGAGAGAGAGAGAGCACATGCCAGGGCTACCACCTTGTACATCTGGCTTATGTGGGTCCTGGGGAATTGAACCCAGGGCCTTAGGCACTGGAGGCAAGTGCCTTAACTGCAGAGCCATCTCTCCAGTCCATCCTTTTATTTTTTTAATTATCCATAATTAGATACACTTAATAAGGGAATAATGTGTTGATGTCTCGACTTCCCCTGTTTCCCTCTTCCCTGTCCCCTGTCAGTTGGATATCCTCCTCGGTGGGCAGTCTGGATCAGTCCATGGGGTAGGGGGTTGTGAACTGACTAAGAGTCAGGCCGGTTCCACCCCCCTTTGCATGTTGTTACTGAAGGGGGCCATGAAGAATCTAACTTCTTATTCAGTCTCTCATCCACCAAACAGAAAGCAAGAGAAAATGAACACCAAAATCCAGAAGCAAAACATGTTTGAAATATTCTATAAGAACAAAAACACGATTATTTACGGCTTTTATCTTTCCTACTCAGTTACTTCTGAGTCCTGGTTGAACCTTTGGGAGGCAGTTATACATGCATCATTTTTTATGACATTGAGGTCATGGTCTTTCTTTCTTGAAAATGTCTTGCTTTTCAGCTCAGGCTGGCCTCAAAATCACTATCCCCCTGTCTCAGCCTCACAAATACTAGAATTATAGGCATATGCTCCCGTGTCCAGTTTATAATTTGGAATTTCTTAAGTGTGTAATTTTATTAATTAATTTTTATTTATTTGGATATCTTCATCCCTTTCCTTCAAATATGTTTCTTAATAGATTAGAAAAACAACACTTAGCTTTGGGATAAATTTAAATTTTATGACTGTAAATCATATGATTAATTTTATGTTTTTCATATTGAAATATTTTAAACTTGCACATGGAAAATATTTCTAAATTCCTCATTCAAATCCATTTAAACTATGACAAAACATAAATATATGTTTTAAGCCTGGTGTGGTGGTGCACACCTTTAATCCCAGCACTTGGGAGGCAGAGGTAGGAGGATCCCCATGAGTCTGAGGCCACCCTGAAACTACATAGTGAATTCCAGATCAGCCTGGGCTAGAGGGAGACCCCACTTCAAAACAAAACAAAACAAATATATGTTCTATGGTTTTCTAAAAGATAGTTTAAGAATTATCCCTTTAATTAAAATGTATCACTAGAGTATAGACATATTTAAAACCCTAATCTGCTGAGATGACGAGATGGCAGAGTGGTTATGAGAGGGTTTATGGTATCAAACAGCTTGGTTTTAATTCAATATCCAACACCTACAAGCCATGTGACCTGAGGGAAGGGAAGATATTAACAATTCTCTATCGGGTTTCCTCATCAGAAAATGAGAACAAAAGCAGCACTTATCCCAAAGATGTTCCTAGAACCTAAGTCATTTTAAGTCATTACTATAATGAGGGGTGGAGTGCCAGGAGGAGTGACAGCTTAGTTAGACTTTCGCCACCGCCTCAGAGTCGAGTGTGAGCTCACAGACACTGTCAATGGAGGTTTGGGGTCTCCGTGGCTTTCATTGTTCTAGTTGTCTTGGTTTGTGACACTCTCTCACTATGTAGCCTAGACAGGCTGATTTAAAACTCAATCCTCCTGTCTCAGACTCTTGGGTCCTGGGATTATAGCTCTTGAACATAATGTTGACCTGGTCATTATGTAAATAAACCCGCTAAGTGTCCTCTAAAAACCTGAATTCTCACTCTTCCTCCCACACACGCACACGCGGGTGCATCCTTCAACAGAGACCTGTTCCACTGTAGAAAACATTGCATGAGCTTTTATAGTCACAGGACAAAAGTTTCTAGCAAAGTAGGTTCCAGGTGCTATCTGATGACCCTTTAGGACTGAGCAGAAATGAGTTGTCTGTTTTTAACACATTGCAAAGGTTCTATTGATAGTTAAACCATGTCTGGTCAGACACAGATGTGGAAGATATGGCTGCTAAGGCGACAAAAGATGTCCCAAGATGACTTTGTCTCTCCATCTATCTGTAACACTGCAACTCCCCACAATCACCAAGTTCTGATCAATCTGCAGGATCTTCCACTCAGATTGGCTTTGCAGGAAACTTCACATCACAGTGTCAGAGGTGGACAGGCAGCACTGATGGACCACTGGGTCTATCATGACCCATGCTCCACACACAAAGAGTGCAGATCACCTCTGGTTCACCTAAGGAGACTTCATGAAGAAGCAAAAAATCCCTACCATTTAGTGACAAGAGAGACATAACATTTGATTGATTATTTGAACATCTGAAGACCAGGCCCAGAGAATCCCAAAACAGAAAGCCAGTGAGGCCTCATGGGGGAATCTTAGCTGCTGGATTTGCAAATGTAAGTGAGGCTTCACTTGAGCTATTTCTCGAAAATGATGATATCAAAGAAAAATGAAGCTTAAGGCCAGCCAACCACCATCAATTAGCATACATTTGAATAATTAGACACTTGGAACAAGGCAACCATGTAGCTGTTACCAAGGATTTTCTGTGCTTGACTTCTGTGTTCACCCTGTAAAGTCCTTGGTCTTGTGTTACCTCGGTGGAGCCTCTGAAACTGTTTCTAGAATGGAATCACTGTTTGCTCAAACTGATTCTTTAATATTTGCATTGTGTCTCAGTTTATCTTTTTTCTTACACTTTGAAAGATAAAAATCTAATCAAAGCTTATGAAGCTATTTTCTTAAAAGTCTGGAATTTGGATGCAAATGAGGGTCGTGGCAGCCATGGGACAGGGCTGTCTAACATAATGGAAAGTCCTGAGCCAAAGAACAGGAGTTCAAGGGCATTCAACTCAAGGCTTGATTCCTCAGACTCAGATGTGCAGGATGTGATGGGAATTCTAGAGAACTCCATCAGCCTCAAGAGCCTGCAAAGCCTTGAGTGTGAACTGGGAAGAACTTTAAGGGTCAAAGGATGAGTGAAATAAATAACACAGACCACAACGTTGACTGGGTAAGTACAGAACAGGAGGCAAGGAGTCGAGAAAAAATGAGAAAGATATAAACAGCAAAAACATGAAGTTGAACTTAGAACAAAAATAGCAGAGAGAATGTTGTAAAAATGAAACTTGAGAACTGAGGAAATGGCTTAGCAGTCAAGGCATTTGCCTGCAACACAGAAGGACCTGAGTTCGATTCCCCAGTGCCCACATAAACTCAGATGCACAAGAGGGCGCATGTGTCAGGAGTTCATTTACAGTGGCTGGAGGCCCTGGTGCGCCCATTCTCTCTCTCTCTTTCTCTCTCTCATCTGCCTCTCTCTCAAATAAATAAATAAAATATTTTTTAAAAAATGAAATTTGATTCTGATTTGTTACCTGTCACTACCACTGGTCTAAGGGTTAGATAGCTTGCTCACAGACTTCAAACAGAGTTTGATGTATACACACTCTCAACTGTGCACGCATACACATACACCTAAAAAGCTCAAAAATAGTATCAGACTTGAGTTTAAAATGCTGATTACTGTTCTGTTGTTGGTGATTTTCTTCTGTCAAATGACTTTTGTTTTCCACACTTAATCATATGGGACATTTCTCTGTTGCCTCTTATGTTTGTTTCATACAGATCATAAACAGTTCAAAGTCTTGATAAATAAGAGGAAATGTTCCAATTTCCTGCTTAGCTGGTCATTTTGGCACAATCAGAGCATTGTTAGACAACGGAGAGCTTAAAAGAAGTGCTTCTTTGGGGGTTCATTGAAGTTTGGTGTATTTTCAGAGCCAGTAAGAGTGCTGAAAAAAATAGATCGGCAAGTCAGGAAAAATAAAAGCAAAGGAATTACCTTCAGAATGAGCCTGTAAGAACCCACTTCCAGCATGAGCAAAATACCTCAACTTCTGCATAGACAAAAAAATATCTCATTAACACAAATATCTAATTGCCATAACCAAGCAGACAGTAAGTTATGTTAAAGGGAAGAAATTAAAGAGAATGGGGAAATAGGAAGAAACTCCCAGCAGATTAATAGAGATTATATTTACATGTACTCTTCTCTTAAGCTCTCCCATTCTTTTTAGTAATTTATATTTATTTATTTGAGAGAGGCAAACAGAGAAAGAGTATGGAGGCCACAGCCACTGGAAATAAACTCCAGATGCATGCACCACTTTGCGCATCTGGCTTTAAGTGGGTATTGGGGAATCAAACCCAGGCCATAAGGTTTTCCAAAGCAAGCACCTTTAACTGCTGAGCAATCTCTCCAGCCCTATGCTTCTCTTTAATATGATTGGATAAGACATTGTTTCATCAAACAGCTCTTGTCCTTTTTTTTTATAAAATATATTTTTATTGTCCATATTTACATACACTAAATGAACAAATAATGTGTTGGCATCCCCAGTTCCCCCATTTCCTTCTTCCCTCTCCCGAACCAGCTGGCTATTCTCCTCAGTGAGTAGTCTGGATCAGTCCATGGGGTAGGGGGTTATGGATAGCCTAGGAGTCAACCCGGTTCCACTCCCCCCTTTGTATGTTGTTATTGAGGGGGGGTCATGTCTCTGGACATTCTACCCCACCATGGCTCTTATAATCTTTCCACCCCCTCTTCCACTCAGTTCCCTAAGTCGTGGAGCTCTTGGCCTTTGAAAGTAAAAGACAGTAAGTTCTTCCAGTGGGAGGAGGGAAGTGATATAAAGTTAGAAGGTTAGGTCATTAATGAAGTCCTCGCATGTCTAATATGCTTGTCTTAAGAAGTGTGCTGAGTCAGTTCACTGAATCTGTCTAGGCTTAGCTCAGAATTAAAATGAAAACAGAACAAGACTGTACTAGCCCACATACCTAGTGTAACCTGGTCATAGGATGAAGTCAGTCAATGAATGGGAACCAGTCCAGGAGTGAACAAGTGTGAATGTGTTTTGCTGCCACCAGACTGGATTTTCATCAGAGTTATTAAAATGGGAATGGTGGTACATTCCTATAATCCCATCAGGATGGAAGAGGATCAGGAGTTCAAGGATTCCCCTCACAAGCACCTTGGAAAATTCTAATTTATAGCTTTTAGTATTCATGAGAAAAGATAAAATTGGAAGTTGGCATAATCAATCATTGCGAACATAGATGGTTAATTTTGGCAGAGACCTTACAAGTCAAGGGATGAAATCAACCTTCTTCAAAAATGTGACATAGGGGGCTAACTTCAGATTTGAAATCAGTAATGGGAACTTCACTCCCTCTACAAAGAAATCTATTTTACAATTTCCTAACTCAGAAGTTTTTTTCTGAGAATTTGGAAGTTACCCCTAACTCTTAATCACTCTAACCTCTGGTGATATGTACAACATAATTGCCTCTTTATATACAAATCCTTGAAACACTTCATGTTATTTCTTTCCACAGTCTTCTTTTCTCAAAACTAATTATCCTAAACTCCTTTCTCTGTATTCAAATAATTACATTCACTTAATGTAGGCATTTTGGGCACTATATTAGCGAATACCCTGCCCAGTACCTGGGAGGTAATAAACATTTACGTGACTTTTAAAGAGCTGTAATTACTGAAATTTGTCCGTTTCTTCTAGGTTTTCTGGCTTTTTCAAATATAACTTTCAAAGTATTCTCTAATAATGTTCTGGATTTCATTGGAGTCTGTAGTAACAACTCTATCCCTGATTTTATTAATTTGGTTCTCCTTTTTGTTAGTTTGGCTAAGGGTTTATCAATAGTGTTGACTTTCTCAAAAAAGTGACTCTCCTGTTTATTTCTGCATATTATTCTTTTAGCATCTGTGATGGTTAGGTTTTGTTGTCAACTTGATCTTTTTAATTATCTTGGATGGGTCTCTGATGCTGTTCACAGGAAGGCAGCCCTCTCAGTAGGAGGCAGGATATAAAGAAACTTGGGGAAGCTAGAAATGAACATCCCCTCTTGAGAGGGCAGTGTAGGGAGGGAATTCCAGAGACTCAGGAAGCCAACAAGTCTGAGATAGGATTTCAAGACCCCACCCTAAGGCTATATAATGGGGGAGAAAATCTTCTCTCTTTCCCCTGCCTGTTTGCTGTTCAGTGTGTGTTTTGTTGGCGATATCTTCTCTCTCTCTCTCTCTCTCTCTCTCTCTCCATATATATATATATATATATATATATATATATATATCTTTATTACTCCTCTGTTTGGAACTGTGAAAGGAGGTGTCATGGTTTGATCCAGGTGTCCCCCACAAACAAATGAATGTGTTCTGATAGATCGATCCTCAGCTGATGGCAATTCTGGAATTAGAACCTCACTAGAGCTGTGTTGTTGGGGTGGGTTTATGGGGGTTATAAGCCAGCTCCCCTTGCCAGTATTTGGCACACCTTCCTGCTATGTGTTATGTATCTGCTATGGCAGAGGTGATGGCCAGCCCTCTGTTTATGCCATCGTTTTCCCTGCCAGGATGGAGTCTCCCCTTGAGTCCATAAACCAAATAAACCCATTCCTCCACAAGCCACTTTTGTTTGGGTTCTTCCTGCACAGCAACTAAGAAGCTGACCACAACAGAGGGTAAGCCTCTTTTTCCATTATGGAACATCTCCTGAATCTACAGCTTCAATAAATCCTTTCCTCCCATAAACTGTGCCTGGTTTGGAGATTCATTCCAGTGGTGTGTGGCTATGACAGCATCTATTTCATGAATTTTTGCACTGATTTTTTTTCTTTACCCATCTTCTGGGTTTAAGATTGGCTTCTTACTCTTCAAAATCTCCAGGTAGATCTTTAGGCTGTTCTTCTGACAGCTCTCTAATTTATTAATAAGGACATTTCCAGCTGTAAACTTAGGACTGTCTTAGTTGTATCCTAGAGGACCTGATAGATTGTACTAGCATTTTCTTTTATTTTTAAGAATTTTTAAATTTCCTCTAATCTCTGAGGATTTGTTTCCAAAAATAGTTTCTTTATTGTCTTTTGCTGTTGATGTCTGCTCCTAGTCTGAAAGAATACAAGGGACTGCCTCACTGGTTTTTATATTTAAGGTTTGTTCTCTGATCTACTATGTGATCAACTTTAGAGATATTTCCATGTGCCAACCGAAAAGAATGTATATTCTCTGTCTATTGGGTGGAATGCTGTGTATATAACGGCTAAATTCAGAATATCTACAGTGTAGTTTAGCTCTAAAGTTTATTTGTGGATTTTTAATCTGGAAGAACTATCTAAATGTGAAAGTGGAGTATTAAAGTCTCCACTCTACAACTATTGTTTCTGGACCTATGTGAACTTTTATGTCTTTTAGTGTTTGTTTTCTTTGAAATTAAAAGCTCTAATATTTCGCAGGTAGATGATTACAATTGTTATACCTTCATGATGATTTTTATTAATATGTATTGTACCTTTTTATCTTTTCTGACTAGTTTTGGTGTGAAGCCTAATTTATCTGATGTAAGGATATCTACACCTGCTGGTTTACAGCTTTCATTTGCTTGATTTCCATTCTTTGATGCTATTTTTGGATATCTTTGCCAGCTAGGTATATTTCTTAGAGTCAATAAATACCTGGACTTGATGATTTAGTTATTTTTTAATATAGTCATTTAGTCTGCATATTCTTATTGGTGCATTACACTGGAAGCTATAATTGAAAGAGGTTGTCATTTCATAATATTTTGGGAGTGATGTTTCACTTGGCTGGATTATTTGGCATTTCTTTTCCCTTGAGCTTTTGCTGATTTGCTCTTAGGCATGATTCATTCTTGCTCAGGTCTCTTTTGTTCATTTGTTTATTTCATGAAGTCCTGTCATGTGTTCTCATAGATAGGTTGTTTTTCTCCTCCTCTTCTTCCTCTTTTTTCCTTCTCCTCTTCCTCCTCTTTCTTTTCTTTCCTCTCCTCTTCCTCTTCCTCCTTCTCCTCCTCCCCCTCTGCCTCCTTCTTCTTCCATATATATATTAACATTAGAATTTTCTGTAAAGCTGGTTTGGATGACATGAATTGCCCTAGTTTTCATTTGTCTTGAACTATACTTATTTATCCAGTTTGAAAAGTAACTTTGCCAGGTATAGGCTTCTTGGTTGGCAGATATTCACTTCGAGAGCTTGGAATAAATCATTCCATTATTTCTGGATGTTAGGATTATTGATGAAAGGTCTGAGATTTTATGATATAGGTATAGGCAAGAACTTTTTGAACAAGACTTTAATAACACAGGAAATAGCTCCAAGAATTAACAAATAGAGTGACATGATATTGAATTGTTTCTGCACAGCAAAATAAATCATCAGCAAAGTGAACAGACAGGAACAAATTTTTGCCAGCTATACTTCAAACATGAGGGGGGGCTAATATCCAGAATTTTTAAAGAATTAAAGAAATTAAACACCCCCCAAAAAAACAATAATCTACCAAACACCTAACAGGCTAATGAAGTGAACATAATGTTCACAAAAAGGAGAAGTGCAAATAGGCAATAAGCATTTTTTAAAGTGTTCAACATCCCTAGCCATCAGGTAAATGCAAATTAAAACTACTTTCAGTCGGAATGGCTATCATCAAGAAAACTGACAACAAATGCTGATGAGGTTGGGGGGAAAGAGGTTTCTCAAAATATTACAAATATATTCTCTGTGTGTGTGTGTGTGTGTGTGTGTCTTTCTGTCTGTATCTCTCTGCTTAGAATAAATAACAAATATTTTTTTTAAAATTACAAATAGAACTTCCATATGACCCAGCTATATCACACCAGCTTGTACATTGTAAGGACTCTACACTCTTACTACAGAGATCCCTGTACAGTCAATTTTCATAGCTGCTCTATTCACAATAGCTAGGAAATCGAACCAGTCCATCCATTAACAGATGAGTCCATACTGAGCATGTGCTACATATACACAATGAAATTTTACTCAGCAGAAAGAAAAATGAAATTATGAAACTTTCTACAAATGGATGTACCTAGAAATAGTTATATTAAGCAAAGTAACCCAAACTCAGATTGCCCAAAACTACGTGTTCTCTCTCTCGCTCGCTCTCTCTCTCTCTCTCTTTCTCTCTCTCTGACCCTTGCTTGCTATACCTATATGTATGTATATAAAGGGGTTAAACATGGATAAAACCTAAAAAGCTCACCTGTTGTCCATGAGTGGGTAATAAAAGATGACAAGGTAGAGATGAGGGAGTTGGGTGAAAAGACATGTATGACATGTAAACAGAGAGATGGTAGGAGGCTAAGGAGAAGATGAGACAAGAGAGACTAAAACAAACTGTATTCAAAAATGCCATAGATTCTTAAATTTCCATGTGCTATTTAGAAAATGAAATATACTTTTAACACTCTAAGTCTCCTTTACTGCGCTCTTACTCACGAAGTCATCAATTCTCTTTGCACACTGACCAATTTTCAAATGCCAGGAGTCTCTTTGAACTTGGCAAGCAAGGCTGCACACATCCTTCAGCTGCTTAGCGCTCAGAGCACATGTATCTCGTTCTACCTTCTGTCATGTGGATTCCTCATTCGCATCTTTTCATACGCAGTCAGTGAGCTCATCCTCTGGCTGGCCTCCTCAGCAGCAGCCAACAGCTGGCTCATTTGAGCACCCGTAGGTGGTATTCATCTCAACTGCTAATAAAGCACACTGTTCATTTGTAGCTTTGCAAAATAGCCCAGATGATAACGTTGCTCTAATGAGCTATGGGGAGCTCACCTCTGAACTGAAATGTAGATTTTGTTTATGTATTTCTCATTCCTAACATTAAAATTAAGGGCTGGAGAGAAGTCTTAATGGTTAAGGTGCTTGCCTGCAAAGCCTAACTACCTGGGTTGGATTCCATAGTACCCATGCAATGCCAACTGAACAGAGTGCTGCATGCATCTGGACTTCATTTATAGAAAAAGGCCCTGGTGTGCTCATTCTCTCTCTCTCCCTCTCTCTCTCTCTCTCTCTCTCTCTCTCTCTCTCTCTCTCTCTCTCTCTCTCTCTCTCTCTCTCCTTGCAAATAAGTAAAATATTTTTTTAAATATAGTAATTAAAATTATATAACATAGATTATAAATTCTCCTTGACCTGAAAAAATAGGCCACTGTGATATTAAATTTATTCTAGGCTGACAACAAATATTTCTTTGAAAGTAATTTCTAGACAACTATTATTGGCAAACACTTCAAATTAAATTAAGATGCTGACTTAATGACACTTTAAAATTGTGATGCAGACATTGATTTTGTTTTATACCTGTTATTATTCTTCCTGTAGATCCAGATCTAAATGCCTAAATAATAAACAGATTTTCTTTACACTTTTCAGTGATTACATGCAAGGTTCCATCGTGCCATGTCTTCATATATATAATGATCCAATACCACAAGGGTCACCTCCGTTTCATAATCACTAATTTAACTCATTAATAGTACTAAATGTTTCTTAAATGTAAAGAGTGAAAATATTATCATAATATAAATGTATATTACCTTTGGAGAAAATAAAATGCACAGAAAAATATTAAATTTATATCACGTTTATCATTTTCCCTGAACAGTTTCTCTCCTGAGATGTCTGAAGTGTAACAGGTCATCAGGTGTGCTTGCTCACAGTTATGAGTTTTATTTATGACTCCCTGAAGCCTGCACCTGCTTATTTGCTCCGTAGGAAAGAGGAAGCACAAGTGTACACATCTAATCTTTTACTCTGTTGATTTTAAGAGAAATTATGGAGACAATAAGATTAGTCAGAAGGAAACAGAAACATTCCACCACCTTAAAGACCTTGATCTGGATTAAACTTAACATGGTGGCTGGAATTCTAGTTCATTCATGCTAATTGTGGGCGATTCAATCAAATCAACACATGGGCAGGGGAACACAGCATGTCTGAAACACCCCTCTGATGATACCCATGCTGTGAAGAAGGAAGCAAGATTTGATTTAAGCCATCATCATTCTCAAAAGCTGAACTTTTATACTAAAGCACATGACACTTCCATGACATTTCACCTCTTCTCAGCATTCACACCAACAAAATACATAATTCTAGCCTCCGTATTGTATAAAAGCTTCAGCATTTCTTGGGTATTTATCTATATCTTTTTATCTCCAAAAGAATTAAATGCCATACTTTTAACTGGTCACATAAATAGCAGAATGTAAATAGAATTTAAAATAACAAGAAATGATGCAAATTTGGGGAAATGAGTGGAAGTGCGAGGCACAGCCAGGAGTAACTTGGTGTGAGTAAGCTCTGCAGGTGTGCTGACACAAACCCGTTATCCAGAACTCCAGAGGACTGCCAGTTTCATGCCAGCCAGTGATATAGATCAGGACCCTAACTCAGAGAAAAAGGGGGAAGAAAAGAAAATGACAAAAGAAAGGGAGGCAGGAAAGGAAGAAAAATGGGTAGGAGAAAGCACAGGGAGCTACATTCATAATCTTAATTGTGCTGATGAAGAAGACACTTATTTGAAGCTTCACAGTTGTTGCAGTTAACTTTCTCCTTGCTGTGACAAAGAACCCAACCAAAGGCAGCTGATGGGAGGAAAGGGTTTATTTTGGCTTACAGACTCGAGGGGAAGCTCCATGATGGCAGGGAAAATGGTGGCATGAGCAGAGGGTGGACATCACCTCTTGGTCAACATCAGGTGGACAAAAGCAACAGGAGTGTGCACTAAACACTGGCAAGGGGAAGCTGGCTGTAACACCCATAAGCCCACCCCCAGCAACACACCTCCAACAAGGCTCTAATTCCCAAACTGCCATCAGGATTGAGCATTCAGAACACATTCACTTGTGGGGGGCACATGGATGACACCATCGTGATAGTATTTTTACTTTTTAATGTTTTATTAATTTATAAGCAGAGAGAGAGGGAGTGAGAGAGAGAGAGAGAATGGGCACACCAAGGCCTCTAGCCTCTGCAAATGGCATACACCACTTTGTGCTTCTGGCTTCACTTGGGTTCTTGGGAAATGAACTCTCGAGTAATTAGGTTTTGCAGGCAAGTGCCTTAACTGCTGAGTCATCTTTCCATCCTTATTTTTTAATTAAAATTGTACATAATGCATTGCTATCACCATCCTTTGGCCCTGCCTCCTCCTCCAACATCTCCCTTGACCCCTTTACTTTTCTATTCTTGTTTCCATATTGATGTTTGGGGGGTTGCCCAAAATATTTCTTATTTCTCAGGAATAGGGACTGTGCTTTATTCCATGGCCAGAAGAAAATGCCTTCTGTGAGCTACCTCTGGGAGAATGTATGTGATACAATACAGTCAACAACATGCTTGGACACATAGCACAGACCATTCTATTTTGAAGGCCGTTGGTATCACCCAATGAAGGGAAGCAAAAAGAGATGCCATTTCAGCAATGAGTTGAGAATGTAACAAAAAATTTCGCAGGGTCAGGATTCACCCTGAGATATGACGCCTGCTGTACCAATGTCGTTAAGTACTAGTGGAAGATATGGAAGTGGTTATAGCAAATGCTTAAAATGGGGACCAAAAAGGAAGCCTTTGATATGCCTTTAATAGAATAAATTAGCCCAATCATTAATGTTCATAGAAGTTTCTCATGCAATGATTTCTTCACATTGCTCTTAGATTAAAATGTACATTAGACCTGGATATAGAAGACAAACAAGTATATAGCCTGAATGTTAGAGAATGTCCACACACCTGTGTTTGCTAAGCATCATTTATAACTCCTACCCAGCAGTGTGATGACAGAGCCTGTTGAGTCCACTCAACATGCCTGGGAGGAGCGCCTTGAGGACTTATGAGATTTCACAGTGAGGGTGACCTTGAAAACCCAAAGGAGCACAACAGTTAGATAGGTCAGGATTCTCTAACGATCAGACTCAGAGTTGAGAGAAAGAAGACACAGAGTTGAGGGATACTTGAGAGGTGGAAATGAACGGGCAGGTTGAGTGGTTAGGTTGAAGGACATGGTAAAAAAAATCACACTGGAGTTCATTGCCGCTGTCTGGGTAAAAGAAAAGGTGCATAAGGTTTGAACAAAGGGAGGAAACTTTGTGAAACATTAGGGCTGGGAAATCACCTAAGGGTTACTCGCAGAAAAATTGATTCATGAGCCTAACACTCAGAAAAGGGCTTTAGGAGGAGGATTGAGACCCAGGTGTCACTGATACAGAGAAAATTCTGGTTTCAAATGGAAAACACTATCCCTCCTGACATCTGATCAGAAATTGGAATATAAAATTTGAAGACAGAAATCCACCTGATTACCATGCAAAGACAGCTAAGAGAGGATTACCAGCAGATAAGAGATTGCAGTATGATAGAATGGTTTGGGAAATATGTCAGCGTACTTTGAAAGTGAAATGAGATACAGACGGCCCATCTCATGGTAGGCAGAGGGCTATCTTTTCTTGTCATATTGATGGACCCTGGATCTCCCCAGTATTCTCTACCATCTGTAAAATAAAACAGATTCTCCCACCAAATGTGAGAACAGCTTGGATTAAAGGTGATAAGCATAGTTATTTGAGAGATTTTTTTATGTGTATACCACTCTTTTAATCCAATAATAATAGTATATTACCTGATTTAATTCAGAAAAAAATCACCCCTGACTTGTGCGTAAGGTCTTGTCAAGTAGACAATCCATATAAACCATCACAGTATCTCATAGCATTGTTGGGAAGATCAAATATATGTATTCACATATATCCAGGTCTAGTGTACATTTTAATCTAAGAACAATATGAAGAAACCATTGCATGAGACTCAATATGTAAATCACAGAATAATACAGATAAACAATTTTATGCTTTAAGAGTGAATAATTGTCATCCTCCTGTTGAATTGCAGAGCAGGCTCTGTATTTTCACACATGCTAAACTCACAACCTTAAAGCAGCCTTAATGCTCATCCACCACGAACTCAGGGAACTTTGCAGAAGAGGGGGTGGAAAGATTGTGAGAGCCGTGGTGGGGGAGACTATCCAGAGGCATGGCACCCCTCAGTAACAACACACTTGGGCCAGGAGAACAGGGCTGAGTACTAGACTATCCATGGTCCCCTGCCACAAGGACTGATCCAGACGACCCACGGTGGAGGATATCCAGCTGATTGGGGATGGGGAGGGCAGTGGGGAATTGGGGATAACAACTCATTGTTTGCCCACTAAATAATGTAACTCATTATGGACAATAAAAAAATTTAAAAAATTGTTAGAAAAATACAATAAAAAATTTTAATAATTCAGTCTTTCAAAAAATAATAATAAATGAATAAATGTGGTCATGTTCCTCAGAGAAGCTTGTGTGTACTTAGCATATGTAGCAGATGGGTACCCCTAACTCTTCCTCCCTTTCTACAGTCTCACCATCTCTCAATTGCTATAGAAATGACACATTCTCTTTTCTAGGAATGTCACTTTGCTTTTTCTCATTTTAGTCATTTTTATTCTACAAGTGTCATTAATCTTTCCATCAAGGTCTTCCCCACTGATGATACTGAACTCATCTCATTCACAGTCTCCTACACTTCTCCACACAATAAATCTCTTGACCTGTGTTCCTCACTTTCCCTTCTTCTCTGAACATGAGTAACAACATTTTGCTATATGAACATGTCATGTGAGGTTTCTCATTCTGTCAGATAAATAAATTGCATCTGATTATCCTGAAAGATCACCGTCTTGTCGTTTAGCTGCAGTGTGCGGTGAGTTTTCATTCCTATTAACTCACTTTCAAGTCTTTCATTATGTTTTTCTCATTTCTAAATCCCAAAAACTAATCTACTACTAATCATACTTTTAATCATTTTGGCCAAATCATGCAAAAAAAAAAAAGAGTGCATGTGTTGATTAGATTTTGTGTTCCAATTTTGTCATGCAAAATAAAAGGACAGTATTGAAAGTCTAAAAGAAAGCAACCTCGTCTGTGCATATGTTTACCTTAAATGAAGTACTCGTATGAGTTTTTATGAGAACCCTGTGAGTGGAGCAGATTCACCTGGATGGCAGAGTAGCTCAGTGGTAGCTGCACACTTAGCTTCTGTGAGGCCCTGGGTTCCATCCACAGCACCCCAAAGAGGATCATAAATGCTCATGATAAGCACATAGGCTCTGATTTTCTCGAACATTCTGGAGTTTTCCCTTTCACTTCTTTGTGGTGCCTCCACTTTTGACTTCCTTTGTCAGTTGCCCATTTTAGTAGTTAATGAGAAAGAATGACAAAGAAAAACAATTTAGCTGAACTGACTTCCTCTTTTACAAATAAAAAAAGTTTATTCTTCTAGATTTCAGCATAAGTCGATAACATTAAAACAATTCTGTGCACAAAGGTCTTTTTTTAATGCTTTTATTCAGCAAAAAAAATTCAGGGAATTTTGAAATACATTAGACATCCCATTTACTGAGGACAAGAGAGGTTACTTGAAAACATTTCTTAATAGTCCTAAACTTATTTTATTTATCAGAATCAAAAGGAAAAAAATACACTTGGAAAAAACCATTCTACAGTGAAAATTATATAGCTGGGTTTCTTAGACAATAAGGAAGTTCTTACTTGCTTGCACACACACACACACACACACACACATTCTTAGTAATATTGCTTTAAAATATTCCATTTTAAAGTTTAAAACTTACACAGAACATTATGACTATAAATTGGTTCTTGACTATGATTGCTATGTGTAGCAATATTTAGCGGGAGAGCTGGACCTCACATTACTCAATGCTGGTTTATAAACTTAACTTTGTAAAATTCTAGAAACATTTCCTATTTAGCATCCTCTGCCCAAAGCAAATGTCATCACTTCTGAGTGTCGCCATTGAGAGACGGTTTTCCTTCCTTTGAGCTCTACTGGAACTCACCATGTGTCCTTCTCCTCCGCTCTGCCTCCTAAATAATCAGCTCTCTTGTGAATCAATCCATGTTCATGGAAGGGAGGAATGGATAATGTGTATCATACTTTAGCTTTTCAAAGGACGGGCTTTATGAGAGACAAACCTAGCTTTGTGTCTCATTTCATGGACTCAGCCATGACAATGACATTGGGCATTCTCTGAGCCTCAGTTTCCCTTTACTGCCAGGTGCTGTGAAGAGAGTAATGGAGATGGCAAAGCACAGAGCACAGGGAGTGTTGCAGTCAGCTTTCTAGTTGCTGCGCAGAAAGAACCCAAACAAAAGCGGCTTGTAGAGGATTGGGTTTATTTGGCTTACGGACTCGAGGGGAGACTCCATTCTGGCAGGGAAAACGATGGCATGAGCAGAGGGGTGGACATCACCTCTGCCACAGCACT
Source organism: Zapus hudsonius (assembly GCA_004024765.1). NCBI lineage: Eukaryota > Metazoa > Chordata > Mammalia > Rodentia > Dipodidae > Zapus > Zapus hudsonius. The sequence continues at coordinate 43,092 of PVHP010007955.1, forward strand.
GCAGACAGTGGCAGGAAGGTGTGCCAAACACTGGCAAGGGGAAGCTGGTTTATAACCCCATAAGCCCTCCCCCAACAACACAGCTTCATCGAGGTTGTAAAACCCAAACTTCCATCAGCTGAGTATCAATCAATCAGAACACATTCATTTGTTTGTGGGGGACACCTGGATCAAACCATGACAGGGAGACACTCCACAAAAGATCCCCCCTTCTTGAATCCTAATACCTCAGTCACTGTCCAAACCTGCATTGCGTGGACTGAACACAGGAGCTGATTCTACGCTGTATACTTGTGAGGCAAAGTCCAGCTCATCTTTGTATTGCTGATGGAATTAATGGAACAAAATACATATTCACAAGGAATAGCAACTGTGTGTTATACAAAATTGAGTGTGGAGCCAGTATCAGACTACAGACAATCAGTGATCTGTGTGTGGGGGCTTCCTGGGTTCTTCTGGAACAAGTGCCTCTCACGAGCTATGCCTCAGGCCACACTGGCCTTGAGCTTCCCACCATGGCTTAAACAGGTTGTACAAAATAGAACTGCTTTCTTAAATTCTCTGGCCACTGAACAGAAAGAACATTGTTCCATTTCTCACAGCAGAAGCTGCGCAAGTGCTGACCTTGTCCAGAGGGGGACTAAACAACATCCATGTTCTTCCACTGGAGCAGTCCAATACACAAGTCATGATGTCAGCTTAGCCCTGACCAGCTGTGAGCTGTAGGAATCCCATCCATGATCATTAAACCTCAATTAAAAAATAGCACTGCTGGGCATCTCACAGTTAACACTCAGGTGGCTGAGGCAGGAGGTGTGCCCTGAGTTCAAGGCTGGCAGGGCTACAGAGTGAGACATTGTCTTGGAAAGGAAAGGAAAGAAGTGGAGAAAAAGGGGAGGGAGGAGAGAAGAGAGATTTAAAAAAGAAAAAGTAGAGAGCTAACATGGAGAGCTTGGTATATCAGGAGGGAGAGAGTAGACTTTAACAATTATGAAACGGAATGAAAAAAATTAAAGAAAGCCATTATTTTTGTCCATGTTGAACTCTTTTTGTGGCATAATTCAGGCTTCTACATTCTTTCCTTCCTTTGTCAAATGAACATTATTTCAGTTGTAAAAAAAAAAACAACACTGTGTGTGTGCCCCCCTTGTGTGTGTGTGTGCACTCACTCTACTGAAGAATTCATACATAGCCACTTTCTTCTGCATGGCAGTGGTAGGATCATGCCTTCATGAATCTATTCCTCAACCCACGAAGCGTCTGTAAGCTAAGGCCCCCCTGTACCCCATAACACTTCACACTCCCTGATGCTGGAACACTTCACAGTCCACCTGACTGACTTTTTCTCAGGTGTCACTCACCAGTTCCTTAGTAAAACACCTCAAAGCACAACCCAAACACACTAGAAATCCAAGCACTGATGAAACAGGGGCCCCGAGTTCAGATGGGTCTCTGTCTCTACATCACTCCACTGACATCACCCCTAGGCTCCTGAAGGCAACCAGGCTACAGACTGCCTATGGAAGAACGAACCTTCCCAAATTTCTGGAGGAAGTCCTCTTGCGCCCTGGCCAGGGCATCTTCATCGATGTACACAGCTGGCCTCTTGGCCACGAGGAAGTACTGCACCTTGCGAAGGCTCCAGCCCAGCACGTAGTGCAGCCAGGCGCCCACGGCGGCCGTGGAGCGGCCCACGCCCGCATTGCAGTGCACGTACACCGTGTGCCCATTCTCCAGAAGCGCATGCAAGAGGCACACGGCCTGGGGGAGCATCTGCACTCGGCCTGGGGGTGAAAAAACAGGGCACATGAACCTTGACAGCTGGTAACCTCCAGATCACCCACAGGGACACCTAGAGACAGTGTCTTGACAGGCAGGAGGCCCTGGGGTGACAGTTTGCTAGGCTTGTTTTGGAGAGAGAAGTGGGACATATCTGAAACCTGAGAATAATCAGCTTCAAAGAGTATCCCAGAGGCAAGGCTCATGGGGTATTACTGGTCCTTTAAGTGACCAAGGTCCTCCAAGGAAAAGTTAACTACCTCCTTTTTTGTCAGAAGAATGGTCTTTACATCATTTCCAATGTTGTACAGAGATCTTGTAACAGTTTTAGAGGACTTCAAAGACAACTTGTTAAATCCTGTCACTTCCACTTAATCCGGTGTTTCTCCAGACAAATGTAAAACTCATCCTTATTGGACAACTACTCAAACTTAATCGCTGCTTAGACAAATAAAATTTGAAGGAGAATTTAATATTGTGATTCTCGTTTGTGCAATGCAATGGCTATCTTACTTATAGTCAATAAATAATCATTTATTTCATCATGATATAGTGAATGTTAAAACTGATTAAACTTCTTTCTGGTTCTTGGCAATTTCAGACGATCGCTATCATCATTTTATGATGGTCATTTTGATTATTCAATTGTCAGATGTTTTCTCATTCTGAGACGGGATTGCTATGTCCCATTGAGCCTTGATGGGTGTCACTCCCTCCCTCCTTCCTGTCATGTTGGGCAGAGGGACATCCTACAACTTGCCTTTGAGCTCTTGAATGACCACAGTTTCTTCTCCTCACAAGTTCTCATGACAGAGATACTTAGTGAGCTTTTGTCCAGTACCTTGGAGAGAGAGGATCATTACAAAATACTTCCCAAGGATGGGCATGACAGTCTTGGATTGCAACTCTGCACGGACATCTTGGCCTTCTCTCCATTTCTGTCTTTCACCGAGGGACACAATGACTCCAGAAGGACCCTCTAAAGACTGCACACAAGAGTCCTATCCCCACTGGATGACTGAAGAGGTGGGAAAAACCCCTCCCTCAAAGTATGCTTCACTGAAGCCTACAATTCTCCCAGGAGAGCCGCCCACGTGTGTCTAGGTGTCCCTCTTCAGGGGTTCTCTTGGGAGAAGCTTGGAGTCAGGAGCCAGCACCTTGGGTTTTCACAAGCGCCCATCGTGTCTCAAAGGCTCTCTCAGGCACCCATTTACCCTACTCCAGGCTCAGCGTGCACAGACAGGAGTGAGTGTGCAGAGAAGCCAGAATGATGTTCTTATCTGACAGCCTTCATTCTGTCCATTCTTTTCTGAAGCTTCAGGCACTGCACAGTAGTTCAGAAATGCTTTCAGAGGAATGTATTTTGGCAGTCACACTGGGCCACCTCTCTAACTCTGTGGGTCTCTCTTATGATTGCTGTCAGTCACTGAGAACATCACCAGCTTCTGTGAGTATCCTAAGCATTCATGTCCAAATGTCCAAACTAAGGCTCTGATTGTTTTTCTAACAGGTATTTTCTTTGGGGAGTGGTTCAAGATAGGGTCTCGCTCTAGCCCAATCTGACCTGGAATTCACTATGTAGTCTCAAATTGACCTCAAACTCACGGTGATCCTCTTACCTCTGCCTCACAAGTGCTGGAATTAAAAGCATGTGCCACCATGCCTGGCTCAACACTAATTTTAATTTCACTAATTATTCATGCTTGGTTTCAGTGTCCTCTGAGCAGAATGACCTACCACTCATTAGTTACTCAGGAGGACCTCATAGAAACAGCTATACAACAGTTATTAAGAGAATCAAATGTGCCTATCAGCTCCTCCTGCTACCCTCAGGAGCAGTGCTGGGTGGTAGATTCGCCATTTGTCTCAAAGTATCAGACGAGGCAAACCTCTAGGATATGTTGGAGCAACTCGGTTGACAGGAGTATAGTTTGAGTCAGCTTTTCTTCATCTCCCTGAAGTGTCTAAGCAATTTGCTCTAAAAATTCTGGTGGGAAGAGAATCTATGTAATACTTTCAGGATGATGGGTCCCCCCTTCCTCTGTAATCACTGGACAAGTTTCCTGCTGTGGCCGCCTTGGCAGGAGATCAGCAGGAATGTTTTAAATGCAGGGTTTGGTCAAATGCCCATGTGCAGTAGGACTCAGAATCTCAGTACTCAGTGCTCAGTGAGCACAGTGTCCATGTGACCGCCCTGGCACACAGTATCCTCTAGAGTAACAGTCAAGATCTGCTCTCTGGACAGAAGTTCCCCCAAAACAAGTCTGTTCCAAAAGCCCGAATAATGCTCTTTCCTTTTCATCTGTAATAATTCAAGAGGTGGACACACAGTTGAGAGCTCAAAATGGGTATGTGTGAGCTTGAGGTTCTCTGATCTCAGAGGCATCTTTCTGCAATTAACTGCTCTACTGCTGAGCTACACCCTCAGAGGCCTCCTTCGGAAAGGGGAATGGAGGCTGCTGTGTGAAGGCTCCCAGCTTCACACAAGTTTCACTAACAGTGGAAAGGTCACCAGCAGCCTCCACATATAACAAATAACTAGATGGGGTAGCAAAGAATAGCTAGGGCGGGATGCCCACCCACCTCGGCCTAGACTCAGCTGGAGTTCCTGTGTACTTCAACCTCCTGTGACTACCCCTTGCTTTGGTAGATGACAGGCAGCATATACTGGGCCCTTCTCCCTGCTTGTCCCGTTTTACACACACCGAATGAAGCATCAGGATTGTTCTACTGTTACCCTCCATTTTAATATGAAGGAAACAAGGCACAGAGATTTGTAATTAAGTTACATCTTAATCAGTAAGACTCCACAGTCTCTAACCATAACCACTGCACTCTGGCCGTTCCTTCCCGAATATTCCAGATTATGGCACTTTGCATTCCTGATTTTACCAGCCTGGATTCTCACTCAGTCCTCTGTGTTGCTCTGAGCTTATGTGAGAGCAAGGTCCCCAGGATCAGGGCTCCCTGAACACTAGAGCTGATGTCAATCAGAACCCCCAAAGTGTAGATTTCCAATCTATAAAAATACACTCCAAACTGGGTGTGGTGGTGCATGCCCTTCATCTCTGCACTCGGGAGGCAGAGGTAGGAGGATCGCTGTGAGTTTCAGGCCACCCTGAGACTACATAGTGAATTCCAGGTCAGCCTGGGCTAGAGGGAGACCCTACCTCAAAAAAAAAAATACACTGTATACAGATATTAATTTAATCAAAAGTTTCTAGCTTTAAAAAACAGGAATACTTCAAAAATCCAGATCATTTTTAATGTAAAATATTCCAGAGCTTAAATGCTGGAAAGTAAATTTTTAAAAATTGCAAACTCTATGTAGGTCAAACAAAACACGCTACCATCTGTGTTTCTCTCTTTGGAATTTAAAACAAGCTTTGAGTCTCAATAAATTCTCAATAAACACTCATTAAGTGCATGAATAAAACCAAACATAAAATAAAGAGACAATACTGTGTATTTGATCTGAGACACTATTAGACACCACTACCTCATTTTGTGCATCACACCTGTTCCAAGCTAATACAACTCTGGGGTGCTGAGAAGCTTCTGGAAAGGGAATCATGTGTTGAGCCAGTCAAAGTAATGGGGAGGGGAAGAGATGGTGCATTTTGCCACCTGACACATTAGGGTTTAAGCTAGTCAAATGTACCAAAAGGGGTGCTTTATCTAAGGTTGACCTTGGGAGAAATAGTCCATGATTCACATACACATCTTTGCTTTCTTACTGGGGGGGGGAGAACAGATATATAGCTGAATATATTACTATCTTACTTGGGCATTGTCATGGTTTGATCCAGGTGTCCCCACAAACAAATGAATGTGTTCTGATTGATCGATCCTCAGCTGACGGCAGTTTGGGATCTGTGTTGTTGGGGGAGGACTTATGGGGGTTATAAACCAGCTTCCCCTTGCCAGTGTTTGGCACACCTTCCTGCTGCTATTTCCAGTGCTGTGGCGAAGGTGATGTCCACCCCTCTGCTCATGCCATCATTTTTCCTGCCAGGATGGAGTCTTCCCTTGAGTCTGTAAGCCAAATAAACCCATTCCTCCACAAGCTGCTTTTGCTTGGGCTCTTTCTGCACAGCAACAGAGGGTTGACTATGACAGGCATATTTTCTTTTCCATCTTTGAAACATAATATAGATAAAGGTCCATCTTATCTATAACATCCTTTGGTAGGAACTTTGAAAATTGGGTCTAATCCTATAGTGCCAACCTTGTGATTTTTTTCCAAAGCCATTTCTAATCAATTTTCTTTTTTTTTTAATTTTTTTAAACACAAAGAAGCCAGCCTTATTGGCTCACTCCTTTATTTTTTTTTATTTATTCATTTTCAAGCAGAGAAATACAGAGAGAGAGAGCACCTGGGCCACCACCTTGTGGGTTTGGCATATGTGGGTACTGAGGAATTGAACCCGGGGCCGTAGGCACCAGAGGCAAGTGCCTTAACCCCTGAGCCAGCTCTCCAGCCACCCTGTAATCAATTTTATTCTGCTGCTGTTCTCACCTAAGGCAGCGATGGCTACCTCATCTGTCTGGCATTGGAACTAGCCTGCTCCTACTATACAGCCTCTCACTGACTGGATGGCTGGAACCCACCAGCTCTCTGGCTCCACACTCAGAGCTTTGGCTCAATGGAGAAGCTGCATTCAGCCTGCTGAGTGAGAGGAAACCATTGAGATTGTGGGGCATATGGGTAACCAGGACTCCAGGAGGCACAGAACTCATTTGGGAGGCCAGGCTGGTATATCCCTGATGCAACACATGAAGGGTGTTTAATGGCAGACTAGGTTTGTTTTGTTGAGGTGTGTGCAGGATTTAAAAGATTTTTATTTCTCAGGTGAAAGAGTCAAATCACACTTTAAAAAAAAGAAAGAAAAGGGAATGAGAAAGAAGAAATCTAAATCATCCGTCCACAAGAGACAAAATGTACGAGGGGAAGGATCATGGTACCATTGATGTAACAGGCCTGTGACAACCAGTTGTGACGGTCCAGCCTAACAGACTCTCACCTCTTGCAGACTTAATCTGACAGCATTATGCAGTTCTTCAAAATGCTTCCAAATGGATTTTTTTCTCCAGAGTTCTAAAAATACTCAGCTGGATTATTCTGTATAGTCACTGAACCAAGATTGTGGTAAAAAGCTCCCCTGCCACCCAGGGAGAGTTAACTCTTTCAATACTCCTGCAGGTTAGGCTGAACCAAAGAAATCCCTTTGGTAGTATTGGTCCCATTGCAGATGGAGCCCTGCATGTCGCCAGAATTGTAGTGATGCTGAAGGTGGCTACAGTTACCTCACTAACCTGGTGACTCAATGACCCTTCAAAGTGGCTTGAAGAGACTGAGGATGAGTCCTAGGGGAAAGTTCTCCCTCAGGCATCTGTGAACCCCACACTATCAACAAATGCTTCTGAGTCAGGAGGCCCCTCGGTTAGCAGAACATGGGCTGGAAGAGAGGCATGACCATGAGTCTTTCATGCTTCTCCCAGCCTGTCTCCCCCCACCCCTTGTTACTCCAGTGTGGAGCAATGCTATCAAACCAAAATCAAAGAAGCAAAATGAAAATGCTCTCTGGAAGCTTCCGTCATAGGATACTAAGAGTTTTTGTTGTTTAAACCTGTTTGAAAGTCAGGGAAACTGTCTGAGCAAAGCAAATCCAACCCCCTCCAATGACTGCTTTTCTGTGCAAAGTTCTGCTTTGATTTTCTTTCTATTCTTGAGAAAGGGCAGAACTATTAAGACTAAGCCAAGCTTCTTCAGACAGATTACAATAATTCTCCCCATCTTCAGGTGCATAAATTATTCCCTATCCTCAATGGTAGTTTAGTTCAAACCTGAGGGCTATGAGGAGTCCAGGTGGCCAGGGACACTGGTTTCCTATGGTCCTCAAGGGTTCCTGTCTTGCAGCTCACTGACTCTTGGAGAGATAAGCTGTGTTGGGGAGATAAACTCTGTCATGGTGTTGCATAACTTCAGCTAGCCAAGAACATTAGGAACTAAAATTGTATCTGTCTGAAGAATCCCAAAGGAAGCTACAGGAAGGAGACTTTCCAAGTCTGGTTTCTGAAGTGGCGTTGTGTTTGAGCCCTTCGGGTTCTAGCTGGGACTCTTTCTAGTTTTATGACCTGGTCAGGTTACATGGCCTTTTTGCACCTCAGTCTCTTCCTCTGCAGAATGGAGCTTAGTGCAACATCTGCCTAGAATCGTGCATGTAAATTCCTCAGGACGTTGTTGAATGCTTAACGTACATTATGGAGAATAGAGCGGAGGGTGAAAACATTTCCTGGCTTCTTGGCCTGACCTTCCTGCCATCCTTTCCCCAGACTACAAGACACCCAAAGCAACTCTCTGGGCCTGTGATTTCCACGGCTCTCTGCTGCCCCCTGCTGACACACTTCTGATACTACCAGGCAATCTGGTTCTACCACTTGTCAGTAATTCCCAAATCACATAACTAGGCAGAAACTCTACATGCGTATGTAGACATATACACATATGTGTATAGTATATATGTAAATATAAACATTTATGTATAGCATATATTCATATATACAGATATGTATATGTATATATGTGTGTGTTGAGAGGTTCAGCCTAGTTGTACATATATCATGGATAGATATAAATAATTTCTCTAAAATGCCACGCTTCTGTGCCTTGACGCTTCTTCTCCCCTTCCATCCACCACACCCTTCTCCCTGATCTATGTGAGCCCTGGCATTCACACAGCCTCCCTAGGTTACTTGAAATTCCTAAGCTCTAGAGCACAGGACTTGTGCCTCTCACTGGGTTTGGACTTGTCTTACTGCCTCTTCCCTAATTCCGTCAAACACTGACTAATTGCCTCTGCTTCCCTAGAGAAGCCTGATGTGACTCAGTCCAGGAACACCTGCTCTCAAGAACTTGCCCAGCCAATGAGGACTCACTAGCACTTCCCCAACCAATGCCCATCTGCTGTCTTTCTTGTTACCTACCTGTCACCTTGCTGGACTCACCTCACTGGCCACCCATCCACACCACCAAGTGGAGACCTTTGGGAATAATAATAAAACCATGTGGGTTGTGTTTTCTCATCCTCACACTTGCTAAAGCCACTGCACAGTGGTGTGACGCCCTCTACAGGCAAGTCCTGGTACAGGCCTCCCCTCCTCAGATCTATAGCCATCTTGGTTTTGAAGTCCCCACAGCACACCCCTGTCCTTCCTGCTTCAAAGTGGCTCCCTTGCCTGTCACCTTCTCTCCAGTCCCTGCTCAGATCGTATCTCAAAACTGCCTTCTTAGATTATCCATATGTGCTGTCAGCAATAGCTGTGTATCTTTATAACAATAAAACCCATCATTTCTTAAATTCCTATTTTTGCTCATTCTACTAAAACTTACCATCTCTTGAGGACTATAAGCTTTATGAAGACAAGAATTGTGAAGATATTTTATCATCGTGTCCCCAAGCCACCAGCCTAATGTCATACGTGCAGTTGATACACAATAAACATATATTTAGTAAATAAACAAAATTAAGACATGTTAAACTCTTAGCCAACAAAGTGTCAACAGATATATATTAAATCTAAAGTCTAGTGTTGATTTCATTTCTACTGGTCACATTTAAGACATTCAATTATAGATGACAGACAGACAATATGAATCTCTCTGGAAAAAAAATTCAGTGAGGAGCCTGAGCTTTTCCTTGGGTCCTTACCTTCAGTGCTCATGTCTGGTGTAGGCATCCAGATGTAGACCAAGCCTTCTTCCTTGTACAACTTCATCATGGTGTCTGGACTCATGGGCTCTGGGTAGCGGTTACAGCCTGAGGAATTCTGGACGATATCCCATTCGGTCTGGAAATTCATGACGGCTGTAATTCCCAATTCATGCTTCAGTTTAATGGTCACATGCTCCAGTTGGCGAGGGCAGCTACCCAGCCAGATATTTGGTAGAATTCTAATGAGAACATATGGGCCAGCCAATTAGTATTATTGCTCTGCTGCATAAAACGTAACACTCTTGGAATATGATTAACCTGTCAATCTGGGACAGGAAAAGCTGGATTTTTAAGGATATGAGGAAAATAGTTTTTAAAAGAAAAAGTACTGCTTTTTGGGAGAAAATACATCGTGCAATTAACTAGAAAGTCAGGAACTGGGCATTTGCAAATAAATTATAGAAATACATTAACAGAAGTTCACCAAGTTATATCAACTGCATAAATGCCTAGCAGGTACAAAATCTAACTCATCTTAAACACTAACAAATTAAATGTGGAAATTCCTTTATTGTAGTCAATAAACCCTGAAAAATAGTTACTAAAATGCAGCTGTCATTCTTATCTTAAATTCCTCATAAAATATTCAAATTTTTTTCAAACATGTAAATAACAGAAAGTCACAAACAACAGCTGTCTATGAAAAAAAAAACAAGATTAATTCAATTCAGCAACATAACATCAGGTATGATTCCACATTTAAACTGGGCTTCTGATTTGGTAGATCTGAGTGGAGAGAATCCAACACTTCAGATTTCTCACAGGTTCCCAGTTGGTTCCAAGACTAAACGTTGAGAAACACTTCCCTAGTGATTCCGTTGCAAAGATTATGTGAAGTATCTAAATTATTCAGATTAAGAGAACTGAGTAGAAAAAAAATATGTGAAAATGAAGTAGCTTTGCTTTGTGCTTGAAACAGAAAGAAATAAAATAGAGACAAAAAAATCTCATTCAAAAATAAAAACAGATTGGATGCTGGAGAATAAGGTTAACATGCTTGACTACAAGCCTAATGGCCCAGATTCAAATCCCTAATCCCCAGTAACTATGTAAAGCCAGATGCACAAAGTAGTACATGTATCTGGAGTTCATTTGCAGTCGCAAGAGGCCCTGGCATGCCCTTTCTCTCTCTCTCTCTCTCTCTCTCTCTCTCTCTCTCTCTCTCTCTCTCTCTCTCTCTCTCTCTCTCTCTCTCTCTCTCTCTCTCTCTCTCTCTCTCTCTCTCTCCTCTCTCTGTCTCTTTCTCTCCATGCTTGCAAAGAATAATATACAATTTTATGGCATTTTCTTTTTAAAAATATTTTATTTATTCATTTTCAAACAGAGAGAGAGAGAGGGAGTGAGAGAGAGAGAACCAGGGCCACCACCTTGTGGGTCTGGCATATGTGGGTACTGGGTAATTGAACCAGGGGCCTTAGGCACTGAAGGCAAGTGCCTTAACCGCTGAGCCATCTGTCCACCCCAAATAATATATAATTTTTTAAAAAATAGAACACATTGAAAAATATCTAGAAATATATTTAACCAAAAAGAACAATAAGTTTATTCAAAAATAACAAAAATAGAACCCCATCACACTTTTATTGAAAGCTTTAACATCAAATATGTAAACATTACCAAAAGTGTAAATATCTTACACATTAATATCTCAATATATTTATTATATTTCAACATGGAAATGAACTGAAGACCAGAAGCTCTCCAGAAAGCCTTCAGTGCTTGATGGGAACTACTGAGGCATCCAGCCATGGGGACTCAGCAGCTACTGGGGTCCTTGACTCTCGGGCCTGTAGACTATTATTGTTGGACTGCCTAAATAAATCCAATAAATTCCCTTTGGAATACAGTTCATTCTACCAGTCTTTTGCTCTAGAGAACCCTGACTAATACAGCATATATTGGTGTATTGTCAAGGAACCCCCAAACTCCAGTTACATAATGGTGCGTTGGCTGGGAATGGAACCCAGGACAACTGCTGGAAGGCAGCTATATTCACCATTATATCACCAAGTCGGGGATACATTTCAGTTTCCATGTTACACTGGAGGTAACAAGATGCACACTGCGCCTTCTAGACAGTAATTAAACTTTTGCTTATTCACTCAAAAGAGAGTAATTTAACACCATTAAAAATTCATTTAAGAAATCCATTTTTATTCATCCCATCTTGTTTCTAATCTTCTTCTGGTGACAGTGGTAGTTTAAAGAGTTTTTAATATGAGGAT
>PVHP010007956.1:0-54879 GCA_004024765.1 Zapus hudsonius
AAAAAAAAAAAAGAAAATGAATAAAGTATTTAAAAAAATAAAGCAACTTCTCTGCTTTTTATGTTCTCAATTTCTGAATATGTAATTTTTGATCCAAAGGAAGGAAATATTTTACTAAATTATATGAACTGTTATTAATAAACTTTATTCCAAATTATTTCTGAAATAGTCAAATACCTTCTTCCAATGTACTATATGTTTATTTAACCAAATCAGTTGACATATTTCCTTTTTCTAAAAATTGTAGTTAATTATGAAAACTGCTAGAATTTCAAGTCAAAGCATTATTTAAGGATTCATGTTTAGGTGCTAGGGAAATGGCTCTATGTTAAAGGTACTTGCTTACAAGGATTCAAATTTAATCTAGACACTTATTTTCCTTCAATCTAATATAAAAATCTGTGGATACCATAAAACATGGGATCTCTAATGTAATCAACTGGCCTACTTTGACCTCTTGTTTTAGTTTTGGTTTTGTGCTATGGGGGGAGCAGGGTCTCACCACAGCCCAGGCTGACCTGACCTTTGTTTTATGGGGGCAGGATCTCACTCTAGCCCAGGCTGACTTTGACCTCTTGTATTATTTTGTTTTTGTTTTATGTGGGGGCAGGGTCTCACGATAGTCTAGGCTGGCCTCCAACTCACAGTGATTCTCTAACCCCAAATTCTGTGATTAAAGGTGTGAGCCACCATGTGCAACCTTTTTTAAAATTCTATTTGTCACTGGACGTGGTGACACATGCTTAATATCACAGCACTGAGAAGATGGAAGATCATGCTATATAACAAGTTAGAGGCCAGAAAAAAAAAAAAAAAGCCGGCCATGATGGCGCACGCCTTTAATCCCAGCACTTGGGAGGCAGAGGTAGGAGGATCCCTGTGAGTTCAAGGCTAGCCTGAGACTAGAGTGAATTCCAAGTCAGCCTGGGCTGAGACCCTACCTAGAAAAAAAAAAAAAAAGATATCAGGTGTGGAAGTGAACACCTCTAATCCTAGCACTAGGGAACTAGAGGTCGGAGGATCACTGTGAGTTCCAGGACAGCTTGAGACTACAGAGGGAGTCCAGGTCAGCCTCGGCTAGAGTGAGACCCTACATAACAAAAAATTTTAAAAAGCCCACACACACACAAAAAAAAAAAAAAAAAAAGAAAGAAAGAAAAGTTCTATATGTCTGTAAGATTTATTATATGTCCTAGGGCCATAGTCTCAGGCCACACAAGTCCCAAAGGACTCCAGGAAGCCTTAGCTCCTCATTATAAAAATTATACTCCTGGACTGGAGAGATGGCTTGGCACTTGTCTACAAAGCTTAATGACCCAGGTTCGATTCCCCAGTACCCACATAAAACTAGATGCATAAAGAAGTGCATGCATTCAGAATTTTTTGCAGAGGCTAGAGGACCTGGAATGCCCATTTCTCATGTTCTCTCTCTCTCTCTCTCTCTCTCTCTCTCTCTCTCTCTCTCTCTCTCTCTCTCTCTCTCTCTCAACTTGAAAATAAATTTTTAAAAATATTTTTAAAAGTTGTACTCCGTAGCTGGACATGGTAGCACATGCCAATCCCAGCACTTGGGAGGCAGAGACAGGAGGAAATGCTGAGTTGGAGGTTAGCCTGGAATGAGAGTGAGTTTCAGGTCAGCCTGGTTTAAAAGTGAGACCCTACCTGGGGGGGGGGGGGGGATAATAATTTTTTGTAAGTTCCATTGTCTCTGAACCCTCATCTGCATGAGACATTAACAAATTTGTCTGACAAACTAATCTGTACTTACAAATAAAAGAATTTGTGGGATTTTTTGTTTGTTTGCTTTGGTTTTGGTTTGTATAGGTAGGGTCTCCCTCTAGCCTAGGCTGACCTAGAATTCACTACGCAGTCTCAGGGTGACCTGAAACTCAGTGATCCTACTACCTCTGCCTCCCCAGTGCTGGGATTAAAGGCATGCACTACCATACCTGGCCTTTTGGTTTTCTTTTCAATTTTATCAAGGCAATGTCTCACTGTAGCCTAGGCTAACTTGAAACTCATTCTATAGCCCCAGGCTGGCCTCAAAAGCACAGTAATCCTTTCTACCTCAATTCAAGGTGTGTGCCCCACAACTGGAAGTATTGTGATTTTAAACAGTGCATTTTGCAAAGTCCACCAGACACTAAAAATAGAAATGAAAAGTTAGGTTTAGGAACACCTCAACCACCTTATCTACCTACTTGTAATTAGGTCCATTTACAAATTAATGGAGGTCTAAGTTAAAAGAAAACGAATGTACATAGAGAACCATTAGTGAATTTATGTATGGTTTAACTGAAGCTTTAATTATTCAGTTTTAGCATAATTAGTTTCTTTTAAATGAGATGTGATGATGTAATCCTAGCACTTGATTCTACAGTTAAGTCTATAAAGTCCAGGGGCTGGAGAGATGGCTCAGCAGTTAAGGTGCCTGCCTGCAAAGCCTACCTAGCCAGGGGTTAGGTTCTCTAGTACCCATGTAAAGCCACATGCACACAGTGGTGCATGTGTCTTGAGTTTGTTTACAGAGGCATATCTAGAGTCCAGTATATCCTTTCTGAATAGGTTCTAGGTCAAAGCTTCCCCCCTTTCTCTGTGTGTGTGTTTGTGTTTGTGTGTGTGTGTGAGAGAGAGAGAGAGAGAGAGAGAGAGAGAGAGAGAGAGAGAGAGAGAGAGATAGGGTTTCATTTAGTCCAAGATGGCCTCAAACTCACTATGTAACCAAAAAATGACCTTGAACTTCTGATTTCCTTGCCTCTGCCTTGGAAGACTATAAACTCCCACACCCAGTTTTATACAGTGCAGGGGGTTGAACCCAGGTCTTTGTGCATGCTCTACAAACACTACTAAGTGAGCTACTCCCCAGCCAAGGTTTTTTTTAAAAAAAAAAATTATTTATTTATTTGCAAGCAGAGAAAGGCAGAGAGAGGGAGACAGAGAGTGAATGGGTGTGCCAGGACCTCTAGCCACTGCAAATGAACTCCAGACACCACTTTTGTGCATCAGGCTTTATTTACATGGGTTATGGGTAATCAAACCCTGGTAATTTTAGGTTTTGCAGGCAAGCACCTTAAATGTTGAGCCATCTCCAGCCCCCCCCCAAGTTTTTTTAACCAGAATTATATGGATTTGGATGTATAATGACCTCATAAAGAAACCACTTGAAAGAATTTTTAAGCCACTTGACCAAAATTACAATTCTGGGTTCAGTTAGATTAATTTGGAAAAGATAAGTTTCCCCAATCCCTGATTTAACTGTGGGAAAAAAAATAAATAACATTACTAACTTCAAATGAAACGCCCAAGAGATACTACATAGAATGCAATATTATAAAACAAACCTTTTTGGTATTGCTAAACAATCCCATTAAGCCACAAAAAGTAAGGACTACACCTCTGAACAGCTTTTACATCCATCCTTTCATTACATGCTGAGAAGAGTAGGGTGTAAGAGAATGCAGTACTACACAATTTGGTAGAATTCTAAAGACACAGTATGCAATGCTAAACCAGCTATTTATAAATCAAATTGTATGAGAAAAACTACCCCATTCCCAGGAGCCACAGGTTATTATTGGTAAAGTCCAGTGCTAGAGATACCTCCCAGTGAGTTATTGGTCAGGGAGGCCACAGAGGCCCCTAAAACAACACAAGTTATTGCCATGGCTCCTGGTGTCTCACCAAAACTAAATGATTAAGTCCCTACTGTTGAACACATCATACATTTTAGTCGCAGCGCATAAACAAAATTGTTACTGAGCTTGAAGCACCCACCCGGGCTGCTAGCTTCTTCCTTCTAGAAGGTGCTATGCAAGCTGCTGGGGGAGAAAAAAGGATCAAGTCCACCTACCCAGGGGCCGGGAAATGGTTCAGCAGATAAAAAATACTTGCTTGCAAAGCATGGCAGCCCTAGTTCAAATCCCCAGCTACCCAACCACATAAAGCCAGACACAAAAAGCGGCACAGGGCTGGAGAGATGGCTCAGAACTTAAGGCACTTGCTGCAAAGCCTAATGACCAGGTTCAATTCCCCAATACCTATATATAGCCAGATGTACAAAGTGACACCTGCATCTGGAGCTCGTTTGCAGCAGCAAGAGGCCTGGCATTCCTATATTCATTCTAATTCTCTCTCTGCTTGCAAATAATAAAATATTTTTTAAAGAGTGGCACAAAGCCGGGTGTGGTGGTGCACAGCTTTAATCCCAGCACTTGGGAGGCAGAGGTAGGAGGATCACGGTGAGTTAAAGGCCACACTGAGACTACATAGTGAATTCCAGGTCAGCCTGGCTAGAGTGAGACCCTACCTCAAAAAACCAAAAAAAAAAAAAAAAGAATGGCACAAACATTTGGCATTCATTTGCAGCATCTAGAGACCAACACATATGTACATACACTTGCAAATATTTATATAAATAAACAACCCTACTCTGGACCCTGTATATTCCAGAACTGAACAGCCAGGCATATGACTACTGGTGCTAATAGTGGTTCAAATGTTATGAAAATAGCGAACTCTTCTCTGACTAGATTTGAAGCCCACTCCAAAGGACGGGGGAGATAGCTCAGTGGTTAATAGTGCTTGCTTGCAAAGCCTATTGGCCTGGATTCATTTCCTCAGTTCCCACAGAAAACCAAGTGCACAAAGTTGGCACATGCACCTGTAGTTTGTTTGCACTGGCAAGAGGCCCTGGTGAGCCTATTTTCCTCTCTCCCTCTCAAATATATAAATAAATACATAAATATATTTTAAATTATGCTTGAGGGCTGGAGAGATGGCTTAATGGTTAAGGAGTTTGCCTGCAAAGCAGAAGGACCCGAGTTCGATTCCCCAGGGCCCACGTAAAGCCAGATGCACAAGGCGGTGCATGTGTCTGGAGTTCATTTGCAGTGGCTGGAGGCCCTGGTGTGCCCCTTCTCTCTCCTTCTCTCTCTCTCTCTCTCTCTCTCTCTAATAAATGAATAAAATATTGAAAATAAAATAATGCTTGAGACACACTCCACAGGAGCAGCCTGGTACTGTAAACTTGGCCAAAAGCCTAAAGCTAGGGACACAGGCCCTGGAGGGGATCTACTACTGTGGTTACCCTAAATGACAGCATGTCTGTACCGCATACAAAACACCAGAAGTAGCTTATGGAAAGAAAGGGTTATTTCCAGCTTACAGTTCTGAGTGCAAGTTTTATCATGGTGGCAGGACCAGGCAGTGGGGCATCACATTAGCAGGGAGAAAGCAGCAAGAGTGAACTCTAAACACCCAGTGGGATTGGATTTAATAATCCTCAAAACCCACCCCCAGTGATAGAGCTCCCCCAGCAAGATCCCACCTCCCAAAGGCTCCACCAGCTGAGGACTGAGTATGAGCCTTAATCACAAACACATGGGGCTATGAAAGATATTTCACATTCAAACGACCTCAAAGTCAACCTACCTTCTAAATATTTAGATTTATTCCCCTACATTAATAATTCTAGAAGCCTCTATATCACAGAAGTTTCTTTCTACATTGGCCATAGCTGATAAAATTGCCAAAAAAAGAAAAAAAAAAAAAAAAAAAGGCTTCTGTGTGTTCAGCCTCAAACAGGACACTAAAGTAACCCCTCCAGGCTCAAGCAACCTTGCAGAAGAGGGGGCAAAAAGAATGAAAGCAACTAGGTGTGGTGGTCCTTGTCTTTTTTTAAAATATTTTATTTATTCATTTTCAAGCAGAGAGATACAGAGAGAGAGAAAATGAGAATGCACCAGGGCCACCACCTTGTGGGTCTGGCTTATGTGGGTCCTGGGAAATTGAACCAGGGGCCTTAGGCACTAGAGGCAAACATCTCTCCAGCCTGGTTCCATGTCTTTAATCCTAGCATTTGGTAGGCAGAGGTAGGAAGATCACTGAGTTTGAGGCCAGCCTGGGCTATAAAATTAGTTAGTTCCAGGTTAGTCTGGACAACATACCTCGAAAAAACAAGTAAACAAAAAGATACAAGATATATGTATGTAAATGACAATGAAAAAAATTTTTGGCTGGGCGTGGTGGTACACACCTTTAATCTCAGCACTCGTGAGGCAGAGGTAGGAGGATTGCTGTGAGTTCAAGGCCAGCCTGAGACTACATAGTGAATTCCAGGTCAGCCTGGGCTAGAGTGAGACTACCTCGGAAAAAAAAAAAATTTTTAAGCTTCCTCAAAATATCATCAAAGGGCTGAAGAAATGGCTCAGCGGTTAAGGCACTTGCCTCTAGTGCCTAAGGCCCTGGGTTCAATTCCCCAGGTCCCACATAAGCCAGACCCTGTAGCCCTGGTGCGCTCTCTCTCTCTCTCTCTCTCTCTCTCTCTCTCTCTCTCTCTCTCTCTGCTTGAAAATGAATAAATAAATTAAAAAAGAAAAAAATATATCATTAAAATATAAAATATGGGGATCCGGAGATGCTCAGCAAGAGCTTGCTTGCAGACTGCCAGCTAGGGTTCAATTCCCCAGTATCCATGGAAAGCCAGACGCACAAGGTGGTGCATGCATCTGGAGCTTATTTGCAGTGGCAAGAGGTGATAGTGATGTCATTTCTAGCCTCTCTCTCTCCTAAGCAAATAACTTTGTTTAGATCCCCTCAAGTATATAGCCCCATTTTAAAACAAGCAACCTCAACAAACATCCAGCAAGACTGCACCTTCACCTCTCACCCCCTTATCAATTGATCCTAGGAAAGCAGTAAGAAATTCAGTTTAATCCTAAAACATTACTTCATATAAGAGCTACACTTTGCTTTGACTTTCTTTATGACCTGGGTTAAAGTCTATCAAATGAAGACTAGGATGATGTTTACATGTGCCTGCTTATTACTGAAATTTAATCCTAATATGCTGATAATTGTAAAGTTCTCAAAACTATGCATACAGAGCTTAAAGTTACTGAGTTATAAATATCAACTGACATGTAATATGAACCACGTTTTAATTTTAATTTGATTAGTGGGTCATAACAACCATAATAAAGCCCCAAACTCAACACGATCAAAAAGCAATGTCTAACAAAAGTTGAGAGGCTCCTTACATTAAAAAATATTAATAAGGACAAGTAAAACTAGCTTTAACTTGTCACTTCCCTGCCTTTATAGGGATAACTGCTAGACCACAAACAAAAATGGAAAACCTGCCTGGGGGCAGTGGCACACGCCTTTAATCCCAGCACTAGGGAGGCAGGCAGAGGTGGAGGCTCACCATGAGTTTGAGGCCATCCTGAGACTACACAGAAATTCCAAGTCAGTCTGGGCTAAAGTGAGATTCTACTAAGCAAAACTTGACATATGGTGAGTCGAAATATTAAGCAATCTGCAATCTGAAAATTATGTAGATAAATCTATCATTTGAAGTCATTAATTTGTATACCCACGTTATGAGTAATTTTAGCATTGCCTTAGCATTAGAAAGAAAAATCCCTGCCTTGGAGGGACGACGATGTCTACTAGGTACACTCATGTCAGGATCGTAGAAAAGTTTGCCAGCACTTTCTGTAGGTTTCCCTAAGGTATTCTTCAAGTCCTTAACATCATTCACACATCCAGCTACCGCTAGGGTGAGAAAGTAAATAAACACGGTTTCCTTATACAATAATTTACCAGAGAAGTCTGGGCAAGAATGCCAAGAGTAAACATGACAACAAACACACTCCGAGGAGGCAAGGATTAAGTGTGGAGCTTCGCTCTGAAGCGGCTACGATGGAACCCCGAGGCCTCCACATGGGGCTGTTCTTGAACTCCCACTCTGGATTTCAAAAAAAGCAGCAATGGCAACTCCACATCCGAACAGAACGCAAAACGAACAAGAGTTCCGAAGGTAGGAGAGAGGTGAAAAAAAAAATCCCTTTTTACGGATTCTCAAAGGACGTTTCCTAAGAAGCGAGCTAGA
Source organism: Zapus hudsonius (assembly GCA_004024765.1). Lineage (NCBI taxonomy): Eukaryota > Metazoa > Chordata > Mammalia > Rodentia > Dipodidae > Zapus > Zapus hudsonius. The sequence continues at coordinate 7,892 of PVHP010007956.1, forward strand.
GCAACGCCCCCCCCCTAAAAAGCTCCTTCCTAGAAAAGCATTAAATGCCCGACAAGATCAGATGTGCAGAAGGCTGCGGACCCCGCACGGGGAAGCTCCGGTGGGTCGGTGGGTGGGGACGGGTAGCCGGGTGAAATCACAGCCCAGGCCGCAGCCCCGCAGCTCCCGGCTGGCGGGAAGTGAGCCGCCGCGGGTTCCCCGGGGGGAAAGTCCGGGCGAGCCGCGGCGGACCGGGGGACAGCCGCGGGGCACGCGGACCGGCGCGCCGGGAGCGCTCGGGGACCGATCCGCGGCAGGGAGGGAGGGAGAAGGGGAGGAGATCGCTCCCGGTCCACGGCCCTGCCTGGGGGGGAGAGGACGGGGCTCCGGGGGCAGCGGCCACGCACACGGGGGGGAACGCGCTCACCTGAACTGTGACGACAGACTAGCGTGTCCTCCCGGTTCCGGCGACGGTCCCCACTGCGCGGTAGGTGGTGTCTTCTCCTGCTTCAGCCCGCGACAGCAAAACAGTATCGGCTCCTTCAGCCAGTCGCCATTTCCCGCCTACCGACCTGCTGCACCGCACGGACAGGGACCCGGATGGAAAGCGGCCTCCCCGCGCAGGCGCTTTGACTTCCTGCTCCCCCCTCCCGCCACAATTCCGCGAGGTGGGAGGGAAGGAATGCGGGCGGCCTCCACGGCGGGGCGGGGGTGGGGCGGGGGGCGCGGCGGGGGCAAAATCAAGTTAGACTTCCGCGGAGAGGGTGAAGTTTCTGACTCCCGAAAGAACTGAAGAGTTCGAGTAAATGACGAGGGAAAAAAAATAAAATAAAAATGAACACAGGGCCTGGGGATTTTCAGGGAGGAAAACAAAGCGTAGGAGGATACGGCAGGGCCCCGGGGGATGTTTGTACCCTCAGGGCCTCCGTAGCGGGCTGAGGAAGGGTCGTAGAGTGGGGGGGAGTAAGGAGGAAAGCGTTCGTCGCGGAGGAGCTAGGGACGCGTCGGACGGTTTTTCCTCCCGCTGCTAACGGAACTGCCGAGGGCCGAGCCTGGACGGGAAGCGCGCCCTCGGCCGGAGGCGGGGCTTCGGAACGCGGCGCGCACCCGGGCGGCGGGGCTCCGGGGGCGGGGCCGAGGCGGAGGGGGCGGAGCTAGCGGCTTGGCGCGCTGGCCCCGGGCGGGAGGACCGCGTTCCCCGAGGGGGGGGGGGGGGGGGGGGGGAAGAGAGGGAGGTGGGCGGAGGCTTCCAGCTCGCTGTCCGGAGACCCGCCTTCATGCCCTTCGGCAAATGGGCCAGCGAGCGAGGACCGGGAGCCGGAGCCCACGCAGCCCTAGCGGTTCAAAGAGCATCGGGTTGAGAGTCAAGCTCCGGGCCCGCGTGCCAGGCAGTGGGGGAGGTACTGGAGGGATGGTGGTGGCTCGTGGGGTTACGGCAAGGTACCCTTGTAAATAGGATTTGTTTGTTTGTTTTCAAAATATGGAGCAGGTAGGCTGTCTTCTGAAAACCTTATATATTTACAGGTTCTGTCAAAGCTCAGAGTCCATTTATGAAAAAAAAAAAGATTCAAAGCTGGGCATGGTAACCCATGCCTATAAATTCCATCACTTAGGAGTCTAAGGATGGAGGATAGAGTCGGAGGCAGCTTGGGCTACAAACAAGACTTCGTTGATTGATTGAGAGAGAGAGAGAAACTGCAACATTGAGAGCTAGTGGTATAGGAGAGCCTGGAACAAGAGTCCAGATTCCTGAAAAGCTAATTGAAAAGCGGAATGCAATAGAACACAAACTAAGCAATTACCTCCACTGATTACTAAAATTATTTTTATCTTTGGAGGTTTTTTTGTTTGATTGGTTGGTTTTTCAAAGTATGGTCTTGCTCAGGCAGACCTGTAATTGACTATGTAGACTCAGGTTAACCTTGAACTCTTGTCCATCCTCCTATCTCTACCTCCCAAATGCTGGGATTAAAGGTTTGTGCCACCACGCCTGGCTTTTTTTTTTTTTTTTTTTTTTTTGGTTCTCTTGAGACTGGGTCACTAGCTGACCTGGAATTTACCCTTGTAGCCCCAGACTGGCCTTAAATTCACTGTTATTTTCCTAATTCAGCCTCTAAAGTACTGGGATTAAAGGTGTGGACTACCACACCCAGCCTAAAAATTATTTTTAAATATTAATAAAAACTAGGAGTGTTTTTGAAAAAGGTACAAAGATGTAATTTCAAAAGTGAATACACCTAAAAGTTAAGCAAAATATATCACTTACAAGCCACTTAAATGTGCATTTTTAACCAGGCGTGGTGGCTCACACCTTTATCCCAGCACTCAGGAGTCAGAGGTAGGAGGATCACTGTGAGTTCAAGGCCACCCTGTGACTACATAGTGAATTTCAGGTCAGCATGGGCTAGAATGAGACCCTACCTCGAAAAAAAAAAAAATGCATTTTTAATTTTCCTAAAGTCTTTAGTCTTGTGAGATAATTTTATTAGGTATTACTTGCCACTCACCCTTCCATTGAAGACTGAAATATTTTCTAGTAATGTGTAATGATTAACTCTTTGGACTGAAATTTTGGTGGGGAAAGGGGACCAGGTTCAAGGCAGGTTCTCATTCTAGTCCAGGCTGACCTAGAACAGACACGTAGCCTGAGGCTGGCCTTGAATTTATGGTGATTCTTCCTATGCCTCCTGAGCACTAGGATTAAAGGTGTGCCCTACCATACCCGGCACTGAACTTTTATTTCATTTATTTTTTTGAGGTAGGGTCTTGCTCTAATCCAGACAGACCTGGAATTCACTCTGTAGTCTCAAACTGGCCTCAAATCAGTGATCCAACTAACCTGGCTTCCCAAATTCTGGGATTAAATGTGTGTGCCACCACACCTGACAAGATAGAAGGCCATCAATTTTTTTTTTTATTTTATTTTTTTTAAGATTTAAAGAAAGCCGAGTGTGGTATCACAAACCTTTAATCCCAACATTTGGGAGGCCAGCCTGAGACTACATAATGAATTCCAGGTCAGTCTGGGCTACAGTTGACACCCCATCTTGAAAAACCAATAATAATAATAAAGATTTAAATAATAATACTTATTAGATTAAGAGAAGGAAAAGAGTGGCTAGAGAGATGGCTCAGCAGTTAAGGCACTTGCCTCCAGTGCCTAAGGCCCCGGTTCAATTCCCCAGTACCCACATATGCCAGACCCACAAAGTGGTGGCCCTGGTGCTCTCTCTCTCTCCTCTCTCTCTCTCTCTCTCTCTCTCTCTCTCTCTCTCTCTCTCTCTCTCTCTCTCCTCTCTCTCTCTCTCTCTCTCCCCCCCCCCCTCCCTCTCCCTCTCTCTCTCTCTCTCTCCCTCCCTCCCTCTCCCTCTCCCTCTCCCTCTCTGTATTCCTCTGCTTGAAAATGAATAAATAGAAGGTACAGAGAGTTCCTGCCAAGTAGACGGCAGGATAGGGTAGAGAGAGCCCATGTGGGGAGTCAGGCCCCCATTTTAGCACAGCTGGGCTGAGATGAGGGGTCTTACAGAACAGAAATCTGGAGGTTAAGGAGAGATAAACAGCCAAAAGAACGTGAAATAGTTTTTAATTCTGCTTATGAGGGCTGGAATTGTAGCTCAGTCAATAAAAGATATCCTTGCATTCGGCACAGAAAACTGGGTGCACATATGTAATCCCAGATGTAAAAAGTACAAACAGGAGGATCGTAAATTCAACTGCATAGAGTTATAGGATAGTCTGAAATGCATGACCCCCTTAAAAATTTTTAAATTTTCTATGCATTTTATGCTTTTATGTTTGTTAAATTATACAATCTAAATTTTTTGCTGTTTTTTTTTTCTGTTTTGTTTAGTTTTTGTTTAAGGTAGGGTTTCACTTTAGCCCGGGCTAACCTGGATTTAACTCTGTAGTTCCAGGGTGGCCTCAAACTCAGAACTCACTTTTGCCTCCTGATGGCTGGGATTAAAGACATATTCAGCTTCAGTTGTTGGGATGAATTTCCAAACCAGGCATAGTATGTGGGAGAAAGAAGGGATTTATTTGGAGCTTCACAGATCCAGCAGAGAAAAGAACCACCAGCAGCCCATCCAAATGCAAGCACACTCAGGAAGCCAAGGAGCAGGGAACTCAGGCAGAGCTCAGACTGCTCTCTGCATTCCTTAAACTGGAATTCCCAATCTGCCCACAGTGATCTCTCTTTCAAATTACAAACCATAACAAAATGGGGGTGGGGGTCCCAGGACACGTCCATTCAAACTACCACAAGGCTTGAACTACCATGTCAGCTTTAATCTAATTTTTTTTTCCCAAGGTAGGATCTCACTCTAGCCCAGTCTGACTTGGAACTCTGTAGCCCCAGGCTGGCCTCAAAATCACTGCTATCCTCCTACCTCAGACTTCCAAGTGCTGTTAGGGATTGGGAAAAAAGGGGAAATGAAACTAGAGGGAAGACCCGCCTCAACAGCAGAGTTTATTCTGGGCAGCCTGAGAAGGGTTCTGACCAGGCAGGTCAAAAAGTCACCTCCCTTATGGGCTAGGAGATATTTATGGGGTGATGGGGGCATTGGAATTCTTGGTTGCTGGGTGGTCTTGCCTCAGGACTTGGGCCACTTTAGGGAAGTAATAATCAGATGGTTTGGGCCGTTGTGGGGGAGGGGGAAGCCAGGCATTAGTCAAGCAAACCTTTAATCCCAGCACTTTCGAGGTAGGTGAATCTCCATGAGTTCAAGACCAGCCTGAGAGACTGCATAATGAATTTCAGGTAGGCCTGGGCTGAGCCAAGAATAAATAAGAGAATACGGTAGAGATTGCTTTTAATCATTATGTCCACAACAAATGAGAAATTATTCTAAAAGTCTGTTTTTAAAAGTATTAGGAAGATAGTATAACATAGATTTAAGCATAGAGGTAACAGGCACTTAGGAAAAAGAGAGTACACATCTGTCCTAGGCAGCCACATGCAGCTGAGATGAACCTCCAAAACCAGGTACAATTATAGGAAGAAGGGATTTATTGAAGTTACAGATCCAGGGGATGTTCCATAATGGTGAAAGGGGCTGGCCCCCTTTCACAGGTCAAGAGAGAAGCCATCAGTAACACCACACATACACACTCATTAGCAAACATGGGAGGTGGGGAATAGATTTCCTTCCCCTTCATATAGCCTTAGGGTGGGGTCTTTCCCAGATTTGACTTCCTGAGTCTCTGGAATTTCCTTCCTGCTACTGCCCTCCTAGGTAGGGATGTTTGTTTCTAGCTAACATGACTCCCTGAATCCTCTGAGCCTCCTTTCTTCAATACAGAGGAAATCTGCTGCACAATACTCGATTACTGTAGATTGCTAACAGGTCAAGCTGACAACAAAACCACCATCACAAGATCATAGATCATGGGTGTTGAGAGTCCCATGTACACTTCCTTTATTGGGGAGAAGGGGTGGGGGCTCAAAGTAGGGTCTCACTTAACCCAGGCTGACCTGGAACTCACTCTGTAGTCCCAGACTGGCCTTGAACATGCCAAGATCCTCCTACCTCTGCCTCCTGAGTGCTGGGATTATTGGCCTATGCCACCACACCTGGCCAATGTGTAGCCCAGGCTGGCCTCAAACTCCTGATCTTCCCGCTACTGCCTCTTCACCAATTTCCTGTGGGGTACACCACCACAACTGAATTTTTTTTTAAATATCTTTATTATCCTTAATTAGATACATTGTATGAACAAATCTTATAATGGTACCCCCCTTAACCTCCTCCCTGTCCCCAATCCACTGGGGGCCCTCCTCTGTGGTTGTGCCGGATCAGTCCATTGGGTAGGGAGTCATGAATAGCACAGGAAATAGCCAAGTTCCCCCCCCCCTTTGTGTACAACTGGATATTTTTAATTAGCTAACAAAGAAATAGGCTTCCATGTATTTTTTTTCATACTTCACCTCTCCTCCATCCTCCTACTTCCTTTCCACTCATAGTATTCGATGCCTCTCCTTTCATGTCACATGTTGTGTTCCCTACTCCTTGCTCATGGTTCCTTTCCAGCCTCCTTATGGTTCAGCTTGCTGGAGTGGCAATCCAGCACTCAGGAGGCTAAGGTAGGTGGATCACCATGAGTTGAGGCCAGCCTGGGAGAGCTACATAGCGAGTTCCAGGTCATCTTAGGCTAGTGAGTCCCTACCTTGAGAAAAAAAAAAGTTATTATTTTAAACTTTTGATTGACAGCTTCCCTAAGTATAGACAATAAACCATAATTTCCACCCCACCCCCATTTTCCTGCTCCCAAATCCATTCTCCGTTGAGTCCCTTCCTCTTTCCCATTAGTCTCTCATCTATTTTGATGTCACCATCTTTTCATCCTGTTATGAAGGTCTTGTGTAGGAAGTTTCTGGCACTGCTACTTTGTGTCTGGAAGACAGCATTTGTAAGCAGTCAACCCTACCCTTCCTTTAGGTAGGATTCCACCATCTCTTTCGCAATGGTCCCTGAGCCTTAGCGACTGGGAGAGATGTCTCACTGTTAAACACTCCACTATCACTTCTCAGCAAGTACTATGGGCTTTTTTTTGGGGGGGGGGTATTTTTAATTTCTTTGCAAGCAGAGAGACAGAGAAAAATGGATGCACCAGGGCCTTGATGCTCAAATGAACTACAGATGGCATAGGCTACTTTGTGCATCCGGTTTCATGTGGGCACTAGGGAATCAAACCAGGGTCATTAGACTTTGCAGGCAAGTACCTTAACCACTGAGCCACCTCTCCAACCCTGTGGTGAGTTTTGAGTCACCCCAGTGGCCACTGCCATCTGAAAGGAGAAGCTCCTCTAACTAAAAAAGTGAAAGGTGCATTAATATATGTGCAAAAACATGTTTAGAAGGTAGCTTGAAAGGCATAATATATGCATTTAGCCAAACAGTAGTAATTTCCCCCTATGGCTTGAGTCCACCTTATTTCTGAGACAGGGTCTCTCAACAAGCCTGGAGCTTCATAGCCAGAAAGTCCTAGAGACTGTCCTAATTCCCTAGTGCTTGAAATGACAGGTGCCAACCACCATGACTGAGAACACATCCTAAGTAGGGTCTCACTCTAGCCCAGGCTGACCTGGAATTCACTATAGCCTCAGGGTGGCCTCAAACTCAAGGCAATCCTCCTAACTCTTCTTCCCCAAGTACTGGGAATAAAGTTGAACACCACCACACCTGGCTACCCTTTGACTTCTAATAGTTTTGTTTTGAAGCAGAGTTTCACTCTAGCCCAGGCTAACCTGGAACTCATTCCATAGCCCAGGCTGGCTTCAATCCTTTTACCTCAACCTTATTAGTCCTGTGCTAGGGAGGTGTGAACCACCATGCCTGCCTTACTTTGTTTTGTTTTTTGAGGTTGAGTCACTCTAGCTCAGGCTGACCTAGAATTCACTCTAGTCTCAGGTTGGCCTCAAACTCAGGCAATCCTCCTACCTCTACCCGATGGGATTAAAGGTGTGCACCACAACACCCAGCTAATTTTTTTTTTTCCTGCAAGGATAGAGTGAACATGGGCATGCTAGGGCCTCTAGCCACTGCAAAAGAACTCCAGATTTGTGTGCCACTTTTTCACACCTGGCTTTATGTACTAGTGAATCAAACCCAGGTCATTAGGCTTTGCAGGTAAGTGCCTTAACCACTGAGAAATCTCTTCAGCCCATGGCTTTACTTTTTGATAGTTATCACTATGATGTGGTTCATTTGCATGTGTGACTATCTCCACCTAAAACTAAGCTCCAAAACAGACCCTATCTCGCCCACTTCCCTTACTGCCTAGAATACCCAGAGGTCTTCGGTGTTTGGATAAGCTGGCTGTATAGCAAACACCTCTACTAATAGAAAATGTTCTGCTCTTGTGGTTTTCTTAAAAATGAATGTTAAATTTAATTAATCTTTAGCATTAAAATTAACTACACTTTATGTAACTTTATATATGTATCAGAATAAACAATTAAACAAGTCTAACTTTAATTTATTAGAACCCAGTAAGTGATGATTTTAAAAGCAGAGTTCCCATCAAATTAACACTTAATTCAGGGCAAAAAATACATTTAAAAAACCTAAATCTTAAGGCAGAAGTAAAACATTATAAAAACAGCATTTTTAACACAGACTGTATAATGTCAAAATTTAAGATTCACATAGTATTTTATAGCACTAAAATGTTAATACAGTCAGAAATATTATCAATTGGTCCAAGATTTCTCAGTTTATAAAAAGTGCTAATTGACATTTTTGCTGTGTAAGAATGACTACCATAGGACTAAGTGATCATTTTATAACAAAGGAAATAAGGCAGGTCATTTCATATGAAATGTGAAGTAACATCAAATGTGAAGTATTACTAGTATTTTATATTTATCTCCCCATGCTAATGTCCAAAGGATGTGTATCCTCTTCAACTCCGGTTTTTATTTGTTTGTTTGTTTGTTTTTGAGAGTAAGGGTCTTTCTCTAGCCCAGGCTGACCTGGAACGCAGAGCAATCCTTCTATCTCTGCCTCCCAAGTGTTGGGATTAAAAGTGTGTGCCACCACACCTGGCTTTGGGTTTAGTTTTTTGAGTTTCATGCAGTCCAAGCTTACTAGGAACTGGCTATGTAGCCAAGGCTGGTCTTGAACTCCTGCTCCTCCTGCCTATACTTTCTGAGTGCAGGGATTACAGTCATGTGCCACCATGCTGTTATTTTAACATTTCTGAGAATCATATTGTAGGCATGACTCCACTGACAATAAAAATATGACTTGTTTGACAAAGTAAAAAAAAAAAAACAATTTTTATACATTATTGCACCTTATCCTTAAATAATTCTGAACTGAAGTCTTAAGAACTCTTAGATTTTAAGAAACGAATATTTCTTCTATAAGTTTGAATTTTGACTGAATATAGGTGGGAGTTGTCTTTGCGTGCGTGTGTGTGTGTGTGTGTGTGTGTAGTGTTGAGAATCAAATGTAGGCCTTATACAGCCCCAGCAAGGACTCTATATCCCCACTCCTGTATTTCATGTTTATGTTCAAATAACAGTAGTCCTTCTGACAAATATGATTTAAAAACCTTGAATGTTTCTTAATGTCAAAACCTTTCATTTTTAGGGAGCAAGATTTGAAAGTGCTTGAAATGAGAAAATAAGGACTAGTTTATATATTCTAATGAATGTCAAAAAAGACAAGATAAACTGAAAATATTTCTGTAAGCCTAGCAAATGTGAGGTTGATGGGTTCTTAACTAACTCATTAAGTAATTACAAAGATTCATTTTTATTACAAATCTTTAAGCCATTTTAATAAAACAGCTGTAGACTTCACTGTACTTCTATATCTGAGCATTAATTAAAAAAACTGTTAAAATTCCTTATTTAGTAGTTCTGGAAAAATCTAGTCAAATAAGATCATTAAAACTACCAGAAAAAGCTCTGAAAAAAGCTCTGACTGTAGATTCCTTTCAAATTAGATTTAGTCCTTTTCAGGATCTAGCATTTAAATGAACTCTGAAAATAAAAAGAACTTTAGCCAGCGCTGACTACAGCTCAACAGTACTGGTATTACTTGAAAAACTAAAAATTGAAAATACATTGCCAATCATGCATCCCACAACTTCAAGAACTAAGTAAGGAGCAACATCAATATTGTAATGTCTGTGAAGATCATCTCAACTTTCATCAGGCTCGCTCAAAGTTTACCATAACACATCAGCACTACTATGTAAAAGAACAGGAGCAGGATGGTGACTCTGTACATGTTGCCCGCTGGTGTTTGGCATCCAATTCCCCTCCTCTCCATAATTATTCTAGTATAACTCCCTGAAGAGCATTAGATGAGGGTAGATAGGACACCTGCTGGGCTAACAAGAATATATTAGTATGTAAAAATTTTTCAGCTGAATAACTTTTTGCGATAGTTATGCTATGTGCAACATATAATCTATACAACCACTTTCTCCTGCTTGTCTACCTGTGGGGAAAAATGGGCTCAGTAAAATGTGACATATACATTAGTAGTTTGCTTTAAATGCAAAGATTAACTGTTTTTGGCTCAACTGTGTCATAACCAAAAACATCTCCACTTTGACAATACAGTATGAAAAAGTCCCCATATGTACATAGGTACACTCCTTCATTAAAGTTTTTCCTTAAATCTATCACAATGTATCTTTACAACTGATACAACTGATCTTTACAACAAAAGTCAAAATTAACAAAGTAGAAATGATTCCATTTTACAGCACTTTTGGTTTTCTGAAGTTTTCCTTTAGGAGTTAAAGGACATCATTGAACCGTTGCTTTCCATAGTCTGCAGGGTCAATTTGAAGCTCTCGTTCTTCATCATCTGTAAGTAAAATAATTATGCATCAAGAATAGTGTTTTCAAAATCTCTGAAGACATCTAACTTCAAAATATCTCAACCTTTTTCAGCCTTAACCTGTTTTTCTTTTTTACCTACTACAACCTGCTTTATTTCTTACTTGGTTCGCTAAAGAGTAAAAAGTGTATATCTATTTTACAAAATTACTTAATTTTAACAATAAATCATCTGAGCCAGATATGATGGCTCACAGAAGTACTTGGGAGGCTTAGACTGGAGGATCAGTGGGTCAAGACCAGCTTAGACTACCTAATTAGTTTAAGGCCAACCTAGGCTACATGAGACTTTTGCCTCAAAAACAATAACTATAATAATAATAATAGGTAAATAAATAATAATAATAGGTACAGTGGCACACACCTTTAATCCCAGCACTTGGAAGAGGTAGGAGGATTGCCTTGAGTTCAAGGCTACTCTGAGACTACATAGTGAGTTCCAGGTCAGCCTGGGCTAAGAAAGCCTACCTCAAAAAACAACAACAACAAAGAAATAAACAAGGCTGGAGAGATGACTCAGCTGTTAAGTGTGCTTTCTGAGCAAGTATATTGACTTGAAGAGGAAAATGAGACTACCAAATTTGAATTTCCAGAACCCACATAAACAGCTGGGTGTGGCCAAGCATACCTCTGACCCCAGTAGCATAGGGGAGCAGAGACCTGGGAATTGCAGGAGCTCTAATAAAGAACACCAAGCTCCAGGGTTAGTAAGAGACTCTGCCTCAAAGAACAGCAGAAGAAGCAAGCATACACTCAATGTTATGCTCTGGCCACCACAGGCAAGTGCTGAAAGTACATATGCATGTTCGTATACCATACACACATTATATACACACAAACAAAAAATGTATACTAAGTATGTAGTCTGACAGATGTAGCAAGAGATAAATGGAGCTAATAAAACTTTAGGAACCCGTAGCATTGAATAGCCAATCCTTTTGCATGTATAATTTCTATATAGGCTAAAGTTTATACATAAGGTTCAGACAAATGCTGTGGTAGAACATTTCTATGTATATTCTCATGCCTTTAAAAACCAGTACCTAAAAAAAGAAAAAAGGCCACTCTGAGACTACATAGTGAATTCCAGGTCAGCCTGGGCTAGAGTGAGACCCTATCTCGGAAAAAAAAAAAAAAAAAAACAGTACCTAGGGCTAGAGAGATGGCTCAGTGGTTAAGGCACTTGCCTCCAGTGCCTAAAGCCCCCGGTTCAATTCCCCAGTACCACATAAGCCAGACCCACAAGGTGGTGGCCCTGGTACGCTCTCTCTCCCTCGCCCTCTCCCCCCCTCTGCTTGAAAAATGAATAAAATAATTTAAAAAAAAAACAATACCTAAGGGCTGGGGAGATGGCTCAATGGTTAAAGTCACAACTTGTTTGCAAAGTCTACCAGGCAGGGTTCATTTCCCCAACACCCGCATAAAGCCAGATGCAAAATGCAGCACATGTGAGCTAAAGAGATGGCTTAGCAGTTAAGGCACTTGCCTGCAAAGTCTTAACAACCAGGTTCAATTCTCCAGTACCCTCATATAGCTAGAGATACACAAAGTGACGCATGCATCTGGAGTTCATTTGAAGCAGCTGGAGGCCCTAATGTGTCCATACCACTATGTCTCTCTTCTATCTCCCTCTGCTTGCAAATAAATAATTTTTTATAAAGTGGCACATATGCCTGGCATTTCTTTGCAACAGCAAGAGACTCTGGAGTGCACACACACACACACACACACACACACACACCTGCAAATAAATTTATTGCCAACAAACCAGTATCTTAGATGGGTGTGGAAGTACACACCTATAATCCCAGCACTCTAGAGGCAGAGGCAAAGAAGATTAGGAATTTGAAGTCATCCTCAGGCACCAAATTTGGGGTTACCCTGAGCTCCATGAGACCCTGACTCAAAATATAACTATCAGATGCCTGGGAAGATGGCTTATCAGTTAAAGGAGCTTGCTTGCAAAGCCTGCCTGGCAGGGTCCAATTCTCCAGCAGCACACATCAAGCTGGGCAGGCATTTATTTGTAGCAGTGATAGACCACAGTACACCCTCCCTCCCTCCACACACCCTCATGGATGCATGAAAAATGAAAGCACTGCTTGCAAAAACGAAACATCAGTACCTTTTTAATTATAAATGTAATCTATACAGGTAACAAAAACATCACAAGCCAGGTGTAGTGGTGCACACCTTGAATCCCAGTACTTAAGAGGCAGAAGTAGAACAATCTCTGTGAGTTCCAGGTCAGTCTGGGTTAGAGTGTGACCTTGCATCAAAAAAAAAGGGAGGGCTGGCTGGAGAGATGGCTCAGCAGTTAAGGTGCTTGCCTGCAAAGCCTAACAACCTGCATTCGATTCCCCAGTACCCATGTAAAGCCAGGTGCACAAAGTGGTGCTTCTTGTATCTGGAGTTTGCGGGAGCTGGAGGCCCTGGCACACATTTTCTCAACTCTCTCCTCTCTCTGCTTGCAAATAAAAATATTTCTAAAATAGAAAAGAAAAAAGCCACCCCTAACCCCACATTTAACATTATAGTGAATTTGCTTTGTTGCAAATAGCTTATCCTTGATGTCCTAAATGGAATATACTAATCAATATTTAACCATTTCTTTACCAAAAAATAAGTTATACTTTAAGTAATCTCAAAACTAAGCTAGGTGTAAGGGGTCATACCTTTATAATCTCAGCCTTCAAGAGGCTGAGGCAGGAGGATCTCTGTGAGTTCTAGGTAAACCTGGGCTAGGATGAGACCGCAAAACAAAACCAGGTTCTCAAAGCCTCTTGAGGAGCTGTATGGAACGATTCCCGACAGTGCTTTGGATTCTGGTTTGGCTGCTCCCTCCTTCCTATCAGAAGACACCTGGCTACTGTCAGTTTATTTGCCAATAGCCATCCTTCTTTTCTAATTCTTCCTGCAAAGAACTTAGACTACATAGTGAATTCCAGGTCAGCCTGGGCTAGAGTGAGACCCTACCTCGAAAAACCAAAAAAGAAAGAAAAGCTTGATAGGCACTCTTACCACTGAGATATCTATTTCTAGCCCTCCATTTACTATTTTTTTAAATAAAACTTTCTGTGTTATCTCCAAACAGAGATGGAGAGCGAGAGAGAGAAAGAGTGAGTGAGTACACCAAGGCCTCTTGCCTCTCCAGATGCATGTACCACTTTATCTGGCTTTAGGTGGGTACTGTGAAATTGAACCTGGGACATTAGGCATTGCAAGCAAGCACCTTTAACCTCTGAGCTGTCTCTCTAGCCCCTTACATTTTATTTTGAGACAGGGTCTCATTAAATTACTTGCAAAGGATTAAAGGCCTGTGTCATAAGGCCTAGCTTAGTGAATTTAGTTTTTTGGATTTTTTTTTTTTTTTTTGGTTTTTCGAGGTGGGGTCTCACACTAGCCCAGGCTTACCTGGAATTCACTATGTAGTCTCAGGGTGGCCTTGAACTCACTGCGATCCTCCTACCTCTGCTGGGATTAAAGGCATGCGCCACCACGCCCGGCAGTTGTTTTTTTTTTTAAGTAGAGAAAGATAGCAAACAGATTGATAGAATGGGCAGCTAGGGCTGCCAGCTGCTGCAAACAAACTCCAGAACTCCAGATGGATGTGCTGTGTTTCATATCTGGCTTAATGTGGGTACTGGAGAATCAAACACAGGTCATTAGGCTTTGTAGGCAAGCACCTTAACTGCTGAGCCATCTCTCCCAGCCTGATCTGAGTATCTTTTTGTTTGTTTTTAAAATAGAGTCTCACCCTAGCCCACTTACTTTGTAGTTCCAGGCTGGTCACAAACTCACAGCAATCCTCCTACCACTGCCTCTTGAGTGCTGGGGATCAAAGGCATGAGCTACCAGGCCTGGCAAGCCCAGCAATATTTTTAAATGATGTTTACAGACTGCTTTTCAGATTTCATTACACTTTTGGATTACTGAAGTAAAATATTTTCAGTGTAGCTATTCTATCCCAAATTCAAGCTTATATAATCAACCACTTTACATTTATCTATGAAGTATTATAAAATTACAAGAACAAATATGACACAGGTTAACTGCTAAGATTTGAATTCATTTAAAAAACAGCAAATCTGTAAATAGCTTAACCATGATAAATAACAATTTGTAGGGCATGGTGGTGCATGCTTTTGATTCCAGCGCTTGGAAGGGAGAGATAGGAGGATCACTGTAAATTCAAGACTAGCCTGGGACTACTGAGTTCCAGGCCAGCCTAGGCTACAGTGAGATGCTATGTCGAAGGGAAAATGAAAATAAGACAAGGGCTATAGAAATGGCTCTGCAGTTAAAGCATTTGCAAGCCTAATGCCCTGGGTTTAATTATCCATTACCCATGAAAAGCCAGATGCAAAATGGAGCATGTATCCGGAATTTGTTTACAGTGGCTAGAGGCCTGGCATACCCATACGTACACACACTCTTCTCCCCCTCTCTCTGTTCTTGCAAATAAATAAGTATATATGTATATATATACTTATATACAGCACTTGGGAGGCAGAGGTAGGAGGATCACCATGAGTTCGAGGCCAGCCTGAGACTACACTATAGACTACTATAGTGAATTCCAGGTAAGCCTGGACTAGAGCAAGACCCTACCTCAAAAAACAAAAAACAAACAAACAAAAAAATCAGACTATTCAAAGTACAAACCAAGCAAGCTTTTAACTCCAGAAATTAAAGGGTTATTACCCTACACACTGTTTTAATAAAAGCTCAATATAGGGAGAAGGGCCAGCAGTTAAGAGCCCTTGTGAACAAACATGAGGAGTTGAGTTCATTCCCCTGCACCTCTGTAAAAAAAATACCAGTGCTGCTGGAGAGATGGCTCAGCAGTTAAGGCGCAAAGCCTAATGGCCTGGGTTCAATTCACCAGTACCCATATAAAGCCAGATAAATGCACAGTGGTACGTGCATCTGGAGTTTGCAGTGGCTAGAGGCCCTGTCACACCCATTCTCTCTATCTCTTTTCTATCTCTGTTTATTTATTTTCTTTATTAAGCAGAGAGAGAGAGAGAGAGAGAGAGAGAGAGAGAGAGAGAGAGAGAGAGAGAAAACACCAGGGCCACCACCTTGTGGGTCTGGCTTATGTGGGACCTGGGGAATTGAATCCAGGGCCTTAGGCACTGGAGGCAAGTGCCTTAAACGCTGAGCCAACTCTCCAGCCCCTTCTATCTCTCAGTTTATAAATAAAAAATTATATATATTTTAATTCCAGTGCTAAACCGGGCATGGTGATGCACGTCTTTAATCCCAGCACTTGGGAGGCTGGGAGGAGGAGCGCCATGAGTTCGAGGCCACCCTGACACTACATAGTGAATTCCAGGTCAGTCTGGACTAGAGCGAGACCCTACCTTGATAATAAACCAAAATTAAAATAAAATAAAAATCTCAGTGCTGAGGGACGCAGAAGCATAAGCATTGCTGTGGCTCAGTGGTCAACCAGTCTGATCTGAATAATGCTAGGTTTCAGGTTCAGTGAGACTCCACCTCAACAAAATAAGGTACAAGAGGTGGGCTTCCCCATGCATGTGTACGCAACTCACACACACACATTTTCCGTGAGCTGACAGCTCTTCACAGTGCTCTGGACAGGCTGAGCCTCTAGCCAGGCCTCCACCACTCAAATGAGATGATCCTCAAGAACAAAAGGGAGCCGGGCATGGTTTTAATCCCAAAACTTGGAAGGGTTGCTGTGAGTTTGAGACTGCATAGTGAATTCCAGGTCAGCTGGGCTAGAGTGAGACCCTACCTTGAAAAACCAAAAAAAAAAAAAAAAAGAAAAAGGAAGTCTGGTCAGAGGTGCCAAGATTGCCTCTTCTCATCTACTAGAGGTCAGTTCACCTGGACAGTGAGGCAGGGCCGGTGAATTCTCAGCCAGCCCTGGGTGCAAGGTAAGACCATCAACCTCAACAAAGGACTGAAGAGCATGGGCATACTGTTTAGTGCCACATGAGGAAGGGAGCTGAGCTGTCTTCACATTTCATCTTCACCTCAGGAGAAGTAGGGGCTGCAAGACTGGCTTAAAAGTAAATGCTGATCTCTGCACTGAGTCTCCTTTTTCTTTCCTAGCTTTCTAGATGTGGGTTTTTTTGTTTAGTTTTGGCTTTGGAAGGAATGAGGGATGGGAATAGAAAGTTGCTCAGCATGCATTTGGGATATATGAAGACTACCTCCCACCCCAATTGGGAGTCTCCTCAGCTGCTTTTTACATGTCTTATTTGTTTGGCATTTTATTTATTTATTTATTTATTTATTTATTTATTTATTTATTTATTTATTTATTTATTTATTTTTTGGTTCTTTGAAGCAGGGTCTCACAATAACCCAGGCTGACCTGGAACTCAGGTTCAGCATCTTTTTAAGGAACCCAGTAATAATAGTCTTGTTTGTTTGTTTCTGTGTAAAAGTGCTGAGAATCTTTCTCCACATTTTTCGACTACAACCCTTTGTTTTTGTTTGTTTGTTATTGAGATATGGTCCTCCTCTAGCCCAGGCTGACCTGGAATGAATCACTATGTAGTCTCAGGGTGGCCTCTTAACAAGGCCTACCTCTTCCTCCTAAGTGCTGGGATTAAGGCATGTGCCACTATGCCCAGCAAGACTACAAACCTTTTTAATAGCTGTGTGTGTCCTATGCATTATTATTAACTGTTTTTAGCATTTGCTTATAAATTATTAAAGGCTGATGGCATCCTTGGAATGGAAACCCTCACCCTCCCTCCAAGATCTGACAGATGATACATGCATGAAAGATTTAGTGTTGCAAATGAATATAATCCAAACAGCACAAAAGCATTGAGAAAAACCTAAAGTTTGTATTTTAAAAACATGCCCTTATATAACTCCTAGAACTTATTAATCTCTTTTCTCTCCAGCATCACCAAAATAAGCCTAGATGGAAGCCTGAGTCTGCAGTTCCCCTTTTACACTGACTAGGGCAATTCTATCTTACAAACAATTCATGTCATGAACCTAAATAAAAAATTGTTTGTTTTTTTTGAAGTAGGGTCTCGCTCTAGCCCAGGCTGACCTGGAATTCACTCTGTAGTCTCAAGCTGGCCTTGAGCTCACCATGATCCTCCTATCTCTGCCTGCCTTTCCAGTGCTGGGATCAAAGGCTTGCGCCACCACGCCTGGCCTTAAATAAAAATTTAATTACTGTACAAGGAGATAAGAAAGAAATCAAAACAAATTACAATGGAAAACTATCATGTATCGTATTATAGAAGTCTTATACTCTAAAATCTCAGTCAACTTTTAGAGAGAGGATTTAACTTCACAAATACTACTAGACAATCTAAGCAGGCAGAAGACAAGCCTCAACTCTTACAGTAAGCAGTACACTGATAGGCATGCATGGGTAGGCATCATGCACAGATTCTGAACTTTCACAAAGTCAAAAGCTCAGAGGGAACAGTTAAGAAAAATATGTTGAATCTGTGTATTAAATGTAATGATAAATCATTACAAATTTTTAAATAGAAATTTTAAGAAACAAAATTCCCACAATGTATCAGTGGCAGAATGATTTTATATTAATAATATAAAGACCATTCACTTTGTGACTTTGCTTTGACAAAAAGACTACATGGACAACATTTGTTCTTAGAATAATAAGTTTTCAGATGAGAAATTTAAAAAAGGTAATTTCTGTAAGCATTTGGCTTCAGTAAAGCTTAGAGTCATTTTAAACAATTTAATAATAAAATTTTTTGTTTTATATGTTTTTCAAGGAAGGATCTAACTCTAGCCCAAGATGACCTGGAACTCACTCTGTAGTCCCAGGCTCTCCTCAAACTCACAGCCATCCTCCTACCTCTGCCTCCCAGGTGCTGAGATTAAAGGCAAGCACCCCCAAGCCTAGCAAATTTAAAAATTTTTTGAGGATTCAAAGTTTCAAATTCTAACTGAATTGATAGCAAATATAAGATAATATAAAATTGAATCAAAAAACAGAATTACTGATAGATGTGTAACTTCTACTATCATTAAAAGTTTTCAAAATGAAACGGAAAAACTGCACAGAACTTTTTAAAATTAAAAATCTAGTAGTAAGTGGAGAAAATTCTACACAAATTCAACCAAAAAACTCAAGAGGTGAGTTTCACGGTCACAGCATGGAGGCCAGGCCCATGCTCACCTTGGACGTCTTCCTCTCCACCATCACCATCTTCTTCCTCATTGTAAGCCAGCTCAGCCTGCTTGTCTGCCTCATACTCACCTACGTTACCATCATCCCCATTATAATCCGCCAGTTTAGAGCCATGTTGCGGATCAACAGGGGATTCATTCTCATCAAAGAATCGGCCTGTGAAGTAGGTAGAGGATTAATTCAAGAGTAAAGAGTAGAAAAGAAAAGGGACCTATAGTGAAAACAGAAGAGAAAGTAGACAAAGGAAACCTGGCAGCTTTCATGGTACTGGATATAAAAAGAATGCTTTTCATGAAGGTTACACAAGACAAAAGCGTGAAGAAACAAAAATCACTTAAAAAAATAGTTTACTGAGTGCATTGCAATGGAGCAATGAGCTGGGAGGCCTACATCTCAAAATAGCTTTAATTAAAAAACTTCTTTGTTTAGTATTTGCTGTTTAAGATTTAATGTTTTTATTGTTGCTTTATGATTGTTTTTGGATTCACAAGATTGTCCTAATATGCAGCCCTGGCTTGCCTGGAACTTGCTATGTAGTTATAGAAACCCAGGGCAATCCTCCTCCTGTTGCCTAATGACTGTTAGGATTATAGACATGCGCCACCACACCTATACTTTTTGAAACAAAGTCTCATGCATGGAGGCTGACCTTGTACACCTTGATATTGCTGACTCCACCTCCCAAGGGCTGGGAACTATAGACAAGCACCACTACACCTGCCTTCTAAGTGCTTTTTATTTTTATTTTTAAAAATATTTTATTTACTCATTTATTTGCAAGCAGAAACACACATGCACACAGAGAAACAGACACACAAACAAGACAGAATGAAAGGGCGAATGGGGACCACTAGGACCTCTTGCCACTGCAAATGAACTTGGCCTTATGTGGGTACTGGAGAATTGAACATGGGCTACCAGGTTTGCAAGCAAGTGCCTTTAACCATTGAGCCATCTCTCCAGCCCCCCCTAAATGCTTTATAAATTCATAATCTTTGGGGGGGGGGGTTCAGGTAGGGTCTCAGTCTAGTCCAGGCTAACCTGGACCTCACTTTGTAGCCCCAGGCTGGCCTGAAATTCACAGTGATCCTCCCTTCTCTGCCTCCCCAGTGCTGGGATTAAAGGTGTGTGCTCCAATGCCTGGCATGAAATATACTTTTTTCCCATTTATTTATTCACACATACATTTATTCAATGTGTGTGTATGTGTGCCTGGTGCAGGTGCTTGCCCAGGTGGCTGGAGAGGACTCCTGGGTGTCCCACTCCACTGCTCTTCTGCCACTCTTTCTTGTTTTGAGCCCAAGTTTCTGTTTAGTGACTCCAGAGCTTTCAGAGTGCTAACCTGGGACTTCAGGTGTACACACACACACACACACACACACACACACACACACACACTGCATGCAAATGAAAGAAAAAAGATTGAGAATGATTCCCAGCACTTAGGAGGCTCTCTAGAGGCAGGAGGAGGCATGTCATTCTAGGATAGAGAACAAGCTTAAGGTCAATCTGGGCTATATGAGACCCTCTCTTACAAAAAAACAAAAACAAAACGGGAGGAAAAGAAAAAAGCCCAAGACTATAATTTTGAGATATGTCACTTTTTAAAATTTAATTTGTGGTATAGAGAATCAATTCCAAGATATTACATTCATGTCAGGTGCTCTACCATAGCTTGAAATCACTAGTTAAGTTTTGGAAAGGTCCTTAATCTTTTCTTCTTTTCTTTCCAGAAAATTCCTAGTTATGTTTTGAAACTCTGCTCTAGGATTGAGAAAACTCAGCAGTTAAAAAGCAGTTGCTTATAAAGTCTGCTGGCCTGGGTTCAACTCTCCAGTACCTACTTAAAGCCAGATGCAAAGTGGTGCACACATCTGTGATTCCCAACTACCACAAGGAGAGGCAGAACCACAAGAATCTGAAGCTGGCAAGTCAGCTAGTCTGACCTTCCACTGCAGTCTGTATTTGCAATAGCAAGAAACCCTGTCTGAAGGAAATTGCAGTACATGTGTGCCATCACACACACACACACACACACACACACACACACAAATGAATAAATATATTTTAAACTGTTGGGTGTGTGACGCACACCTTTAGTCCAAGCACTTGAGAGGCAGAGGTAAGAGGGTTGCTGTGAGTTCAAGGACAGCCTAGGACTACAAAATGAGATCCAGATCAGCCAGGGCTAGAGTAAAACCCTACCTTGAAAAAACTTAAAAATACACATATAAACACAAACACACACACACACACACACACACACACACACACACACACACACACACACACATACATCCCAGCTACATCTTGAGTTTGTTTGCAGTAGCAAATGGCCCTGGTGTGCCCATTTTCTTTCTCTTGCTCTCCTTGCCATTTTTTTTATTAAAAAAATTTTTTTTATTAAAATAATGGGAGATGGCTCAGTGGTTCAAGAGACTTGCCAGCCTGCCTGGGTTCAATTCCCCAGCCACTCACATAAAGCTGGATGGGCATTTATTTGCAGCAGCAAGAGACCCTGGAATGCTCCCCTCCCCATAACCATAATTTTTAAAGTTAAAATTTATTTATTTATTTATTTATTTATTATTGGGGGGGGTTAAGGTAGGGCCAGGTTCAAATATCCAGTACCAAGTAAAGCCAAATGCACAAAGTGGTGCACGCATCTGGAGTTTGTTTGCATTAGCAGGAGACCCTGGTGTGCTAATTCTTTCTCTTTCTCCTCTCTTGGGGAAAAAAATTTAATATTTTTTAATAAGAAAGTATATTCTAAGCTGGGTGAGGTAGCACACACCTTTAATCCCAGCACTCCAAGCACTATGGAACCAGAGGTAGTTGGATTGCAGTGAGATCGAAGCTATGCTAAAACTACATAATGAATTCCAGGTCAGCCTGGGCTAAAGAGCAAAACCCTCAAAAAAAAAAAAAAAGTATATTCTAACTAAAACATCTTATATGATTTTTTTTTTTTAAATCAGGGCTGTAGAAATGGTTCCATGATTAAAGGCAATTAGTTGCAAAGCCTGATGACAGGGGTTCAATTCCTTAGTCAAGCACATAAAGCTGGCTGATGGTGGTGCTAGGAATCAAACCCAGCCTTATACAGTCTATACAGCATGCTACCTTTGAGTTACACCTCTAGCCCCAATAAAACATCTTTAAGGGATCATTATATTCTAAATATAATATAAAAGATATTTAAAAAAAATCTATGTGGCTGGGCTGAGGAGATGGCTCAGTAGTTAAAGGTGCTTGCTTACAAAGCCTGCTGGTGTGGGTTCAGTTCCCCTGCATGTACATATATCCAGACACACAAAACGCACATGTTTGTGATTCCCAGTACCCATGAAAAGCCAGGTACACAAAGTGATGCATGCATCCAGTTTGTTGGCAGTGGCAAAGTTTGGTATACTCATCTTTATTCTCCATCTCTCTGTTTTCGAATGAACGAATGAATGAATGAATTTATTTTGGAAGTCGGGCACACCTTTAGTCCCAGCACTCTGGAAGCAGAGTTAGGATGATTACCGTGAGTTCGAGCCCAACCTGAGACTACATAGTGAATTCCAGGTCAGTCTGGGCTAGAGCGAGACCCTACCTTGAAAAACCAAAAAAAAGTAAATATATATATACATTTTAATAAAAATATATGTGTCCAGGGCTGGAGAGATGGCTTAGCGGTTAAGGCACTTGCCTCCAGTGCCTTAACCCAGAAGAACCCAGAAGGGCCTGGGTTCAATTCCCCAGTACCCACATAAGCCAGATCCACAAGGTGGTGGCCCTGGTGCGTGCTCTCTCTCTCTCTCTCTGTATCTCTCTGCTTAATAGTGATTAAAAAAAATATATGTGTGTGTGTACGTGTGTGTGTGTGTCCAAGTCACAGAGAAACAGATAAATATCCTGAGATACTCAAACTATTCTAGAGTTGGGGAGCTATCCCAGTGGTTAAAAGTGCTTGTTTGCTTGCTTGCAAAAGTCAGACACACAAAGTGGTGCATGCACACGATTCTAATGTGATTAGGACAATGGGAGGTAGTATAGCCAAGGATGACCTTGAACTTCTGATCCTCTTGTCTCCACCTCCCAAAGAGAGGTTGGGATTTCAAATGTGTATCACAACTCCTGGTTTTATGTGGTGCTAGAGCTCAACTCATACATTCTTGGCAAGCATGCTACCAAATGAATTATATTCCCAGCCCAGCCTATATGAATAGTTTTGTTTCTTCTTTCTCTCATGTGTATGAGGGTGTCTATATAGGATATGCAAAAGTGTGTATGTAGCTACACGCCCTATGTGCATGTATGCAGAGACCAGAGGACGATGTTGGACTTCCTCCTCTACTGCTGTTTGTTTTTGGTAGGATCTCATTCTAGTCCAGACTGACCTGGAATGCTCTCAGGCTACCCTCAAACTCACAGGATCCTCCTATCTCTGCCTCCAGAGTGCTGGGATTAAAGGTATGTGCCACCGTGCCCATCTTCTTTTGCTTCATTTGCTTGAGACAGAGTATCTCACTGAGCCTAGAGCTGCTGTTTTTTGGTCAGACTGGCTAACTAGCGAACTCCAGTGACTCTCCTGCCTAAGCCCAGCTCAGTGCTAAGGTTGCAGGAATGCATGGCCATGCCAGGCTTTTCAAGTGTATGCAAAGGATCAAATTCAGGTCCATATGCTTTTGCATTAAATGCTCTACCACTGAGACATCTCCATAGCCACTACCCCTGCTACCATTTCTCTCTATTTTAATTGAGACAAGGCACCCCATAGAGGCCAGGCTGCTCTTGAAACTCACTATGCAGACAAGGCTGGCCTCAAACCAGTGATCCTACTATAGTCTTAGTTTTCCCAGTTGCTGGGATTTTATGTGAGACTGACTCATTTCAACTTCTTTTTTTCCTCTTGAGGTACAATCTCACTCTAGCCCAAGCTGACCTGGAATTCACTATGTAGTTTCATGGTGACCTCAAACTCACAATGATCCTCCTACCTCTGCCTGCCAAGTGCTGGGATTAAAGGTGTGTGATACCACACTTGGCTTTGCCTATACTTTAATCAAGATGCACAAATATACTATAAAATATCATAGAAGGAAAGTCAATTACTGTTATCTAAACTACATATTTATATATACATACAGAAATGTGAGCTGCAAAAGAACCTGAATAAATTCACAAATACTAACACTGTTCAGTTTTCAATCTACCAGCAACCTGTATATAAAGAGTTCTACCCAATGGTTGTGGACACTTGTTGCCACATAAACCATCCTAAAAAAATGAAACTAACATACTATGTCTATTCAGAATGGAAGGTAGGAAGAAGGCATGAAAAGAAGGAATGAAAACCAGAGTTTAGCTGGGCATGGTGGCACATACTTTTAATCCCAGCACTCAGGAGGCAGAGGTAGGAAGATCGTGGTGAGTTCAAGGCCACCCTGAGACTACATAGTGAATTCCAGGCCTGAGACTACATAGTGAATTCCAGGTCAGCCTGGGTTAGAGTAAGACCCTACCTAGAGAAAAAACAAAAACAAAAAAAAATAAGGTGCTTACTTGGAAAGCCTGCCGGATTAGGTTAAATTCCTTTCAGGCCAGACATTTTTGTGGCAGCAAGAGATTGTCTCAAAGAAGGTGAAGCAACCCGGGTGTTGTGGCGCATGCCTTTAATCCCAGCACTCGGGAGGCACAGGTAGGAGGATCACCATGAGTTCAAGGCCCCCTGAGATTACATAGTGAATTCCAGGTCAGCCTGGCCTAGAGTGAGACCCTACCTCGAAAAAATAAAAATAAAAATAAAATAAAAAGGTGAAGCAAAGGCATTTTCTTGGACCGCCAAACATGCACTGTGGCACATACATGCCATAAACACACACACACACACACACACACACACACACTTTAAGAGGTGGAAGGGGAGCTGAAGCCATCTTTCTTAAAGGCACTTGCTAGTAAGCATGCAAACGTGCCAGCCAGAGTTCAAATCCCCAGCATCCACATTAAGCTGGACACAAAGTGGTGCATGCATCTGTCATCCCAACATGCCTACAACAATGTAAGGTGGAACAATGAGAATCCAGCTCACAGGCCAGTTAGACTGGTGCCTATGCAGCGGAACAAACAAGGGAGACATGTCTCAAAAACAAGGTGGAAGGAGATGACAAATCCCAACATTGTCCTCAGACTTCCAAATGCAGGTGGTGGCACACACACACACACACACACACACACACACACACACACACACACACACACACAATAAATTTTAAAAAGATTAAGTGCTCTGATACATTTGAGCAACAATATTCCACAGTACTGAATCTGTTTCATCTTTTCCTTTCTCTCCTACTACTTTAATGAAGCAGACTGCAAGTAGAAGGAACAGAGGAGGAAGTACTAAGCCTCCCACTATGACAGCTTCCTCAGGTGTGTTTCCCCTAGAACACTCTATTTTCCTAATTTACCTTCCCTAACAAAGTTTATCTTGTCTCATTCTCTCTTTCTCTTGCTATTTGTCTGTTTGTTTGAGGAGAGGGTTCTTTTTTGGAGTCAGGGTCTTACTCTAGTCCAGGCTAACTTGAAACTCAGTATTAATTGCCCCAGGCTGTCCTCAAATTCCTAAGATCTCCCACCTCAGTCTCCTGGATGCTGGGATTAAAGGTGTGCACCACGATGCTGACATTCACTCTTTTTTTTTAATATTTTATTCATTTGTAAGCAGAGAGATACACAGAGAGACAGAGAGAATGGGCGTGCCAGGGCTTCCAGCCCCTGCAAGTGAACTCCAGATGCACACACCACTTTGGGCATCTGGCTTACATGATTGAACTCGGGTCTTTAGGCTCTGGAAGAAAGTTCCTTAACAACTGAGACATCCCTTCAGCTCTTACTCTTTTTTAAAATGTTTATTTACTGCACACCACTGCAAACGAACACCAGATTCTTGTGTCACTTTTTGTGACTGGTTTATGTGGCTAACTTGGGAATTCAACTCAGGCAGGCAGGCTTTGCAAGCACCTTTAATCACTGAGCGATCTCACTCTGACCCAAGTTGACCAGGAACTCAGTAAAACAAAGTACTGGGACAAAAGGTGTGACTCACCACACCCAGCTCTTTTCTCATTTCTCCAAAAATACACACACACAATTAAATTTATAAGAATACCAATTTTTAAAAACATCAACTCATCTGAAATTTATTATTTGACAATGAAAAGCATGAAAAGGTTCTTAGAGGTTTTTTAAAAATTCATCTTTATCCAGGGCTAGAAAGATGGCTCAGTGGCTAAAAGTGATTGTTTAAAAGCCTGCTGGCCCAGGTTTAATTCTCCAACAGCCACATAAAACCTGACACACAGTGAGTTGTACATGATCTGCATTAGTACACAGCAGTAAGAGGCCCTGTTGTGTGCACACACACATACATGTGCAAATAAATTTTTAAATGCCACTATTTAAAACCTAGTTCTTTTAAGTTTTAACAGTACATACTTTCTATCTATCTATCTATCTATCTATCTATCTATCTATCTATCTATCTACACATTTATTAGACTATAATAATGAAGACCTTAATTCAGCATTGCAAAAAATCACCCTGTACTTAAAGAATACCTTTTAGTATTCATCAATTGATTCTTACTTTGCTTCATTTTGTGGAAATCACTGACTCTGTCCTTGGTGGCCTGCTTTAGTACTTCTGTTTGAATTCTGGATTCTCTCTCCAAGTTTGAATCTGGAATTAAATGCTGAAGAGGATTGGAAGGGTTTTGTTTGGAAGTACCAGGATTTCCATTGTGGTTTACATGTGAACCTGTGGTATAAAAATATCTATTAAGATAATGTAATTTTTTAACAGAAGAATTCATATGATCTGCTTCAAATAAGAAAAGAAACAATCCTGTCTAACATTAGGTAGTTATACAGTTCTTTTTGAAGCTTTACTCTATTTTTGTCTATAAAATCTTTAACTTTTTAAAATATTTTTATTTAAGGCTGGAGAGATGACTCAGCAGTTAAAGTACTTGCCTGCAAAGCCTAACGACCCTGGTTTGATTCCCCAGTACCCACGTAAAGCCAGATGCACAAAGTGGGGCGTGCATCTAGAGTTCGTTTGCAATGGCCGGAGGCCCTGGTCCACCTACTCTATCTACCTCTTTCTCAAAAAAAATAAATATTTAATAAATAAATATTTTTTAAATATTTTATTTATTTATTTGAGAGAGGGAGAGACAGAGACAGAATGGGCACGCCAGGGCCTCCAGCCACTGTAAATGAACTCCAGACACATGCGCCTTCTTGTGTATCTGGCTTTACATGGGCACTGGGGAATTGAACTCAGGTCCTTCTGCGTTGCAGGCAAGCACCTTAACCACTAAGCCACTTCTTCAGCCCTAGAAAATATTTTTTAAACAGAAAAAAATATTAATTTTAATAATGAATGCTACTTCACTATGCTATTAAATGACATGTTCTGCCAGACATGGTGGCACACACCTTTAATCCCAGCACATGAGAGGCAAAGGTAGGAGGAGGATCACTGTGAGTTTGAGGCCAACCTGAGACTACATAGTGAATTCCAGGCTAGCCTGGGCTAGAGTGAGATCCTACCACCTCAAAAAAAAAAAGACATCTACTTTCTATACAATAATGTATGAGCAGCAAATTGGCTCTTAATAGAATGCTAGGAATGAAATTTTATACCTGGAATCACATTTGCTGAGAGAGGTTGTCCAGTTGGAAGATGGGAGATTACTTGATGACTTTCATGTGGAGAAACTAAAACAGGGGGTTTCTTTAAAACTAAGAGGGAAAAAAATAGATCCACATTATTCCCATTGGCATTATTTCTAAAAACCAAACAAGAATCAATTAACAATGCACAAATTCTATAATGCTTAATTTTATAATCCTCATACTTGGCGTACAATATAAAATCCATTATAAATTTGGTGATGAATGAATCTGATTAGAATGTAAGATCCATGAAAAGACAAACTGCCCTGTAGAACACACCATATTAACATTTACAATAGTACTTCACACTTAACAGGTCCTCAATGAAGATTTTTAAAATGCATAAATGAATCTCTTCAGATACAATGGCTTGCAACAGAGATACCATTAAATAGTATAAATAAATAAAAATTGGTATTTGCAGATTAGGTAAAATATTAAGAATATGCTACCTTCAGTTGCATTTTTTTTTTTTTGTTTCATTTTTTGTTTTTCAAGGTAGGGTCTCACTGTAGCAGAGGTTGACCTGAAATTCACTATGTAGTCTCAGACTAGCCTCAAACTCACAGTAATCTTCCTACCTCTGCCTCCCAAATGCTGGGATTAAAGGTGTGTATCACCATTCCCCGCATGGTGTGTTTTGTTTTTTGGTTTTGTTTTGTTTGGTTTGGTTTGGTTCGGTTTTTCGAGGTAGGGTCTCGCTCTAGTCCAGGCTGACCTGGAATTCACTATGTAGTCTCAGGGTGGCCTTGAACTCAAGGCAATCCTCCTACCTCTGCCTCCCGAGTGCTGGGATTAAAGGCGTGTGCCACCACGCCGGCTTTTTGGTTTTTTTTATATTGAGACTTATTCCTTTTTCTGTGGTGGTATTTTTTTGAATTGTGTCTCATTCTAGCCCAGGCAGACCTGGAATTTCACTCTGTAGTCCCAGGCTGGACTTGAATTCATTATCCTCTTTTCTTTGCCTTTTAAGTAGTGGGACTACAGTCATGTGTCACCATGTCTGGTTTATAATCTGATTTTAAATTTAATATTTTATCTGTATTTTCCATGCCATTTCACTTTCTTTAAAATGTTAACAAGTGGTAATCCCAATCTTGAAAACTCCTATTCCTACCTTTTCTACAATGTGGACAGTTAAGTGGTCTTTGTAGTTTGTCTTTTTCACTTACCAATATACATTTAAGATCCTTCCAACTCTTTTCATGTCTTGATTTCCCATTTACTTTTAGTGCTAAATAATGTTCATAGTCTGATGCATCTCAGCTTATCCATTTATCTACTGAAGGACTTCTTGGACTTATTTATTTCAAAATTTGGAAATGCTAGCACAAACATTCCTATACAGTTTAGTGTGGATATTAAATTTCAAATTCATTTGTATAAAACTCAAAGTACAAATGTTGGATCATACAACAAGAGCACATATAGTTTTCTTTTTTTTTTTTTTTTTTTTTTTTTTTTTTTTTTTTTTTTTTTTTTTTTTTTTTTTTTTTTTAAATATTTTTTATTTGATTTATTTATGAGAGAGAGAGAGAGAGAGAGAGAGAGAGAGAGAGAGAGAGAGAGAGAGAATGGGCACACTGTAAACGAACTCCGGACGTATGCGCCCTCTAGTGTAGCTGGCTTTACATGGGCACTGGGGAATTGAACTCCGGTCCTTCTTCATTGCAGGCAGACGCTTTAACCGCTAAGCCATCTCTTCAGCCCCACATATAGTTTTCTAAGGAACTGTCAAGCTATCTTTCAAAGTGGCTATATCTGGGCTGGAGGGATGGCTCAGTGGTTAAGGCACTTGCCTTCAGTGCCTAAGGCCCCGGGTTCAATTCCCCAGGGCCCACATAAGCCAGACCCACAAGGCGGTGGCCCTGGTGCGCTCTCTCTCGCTCGCTCACTCTCTCTCTCTCTCTCTCTCTCTCTCTCTCTCTCTCTCTCTCTCTCTCTCTCTGCTTGAAAATGAATAAATAAAATATTTAAAAAAATAACAAAAAAAAGTGGCTATATCACTTTGCAACAAAAATATGTTTCTGGGGTTGAGGAGATGATGGCTCTGTCAGTAAAGTGCTTGCCTTGCAAATATGACAACCAGGTGTATTTATGATCACAGCACCAAGGACCAAGACAGAAGGCGCCCTAGGGCTAACTGACCAGTCAGCCTAGTCTAAATGGTAAGTTACAGGGCAATGAGAGACTCTGAAAAGTATGATGGCATTCCTGAGGATACCATCCAAGGTTGTCTGGGCTCCACACATACATACATAGACAGACAGTACTGAATGATTCACATCCTTGCCAGCATTTTATCTGTGTCTAGAACTTTTGGAGTTCTATTGATCTCACTCTGTTGTTGTTACACTTTTTGCTGATCAACCATAGAGCTTCCTGGAAATTCTCCTGTCTCCACCTCCCATTTGCTGTCAGAGTATTGGGATTATAGAAGTCCACATGACTTCAGGCTTTTTACAATGGGTTTGAAGATCGAACTCAGAACCTCAAGCTTGAGTGGCTCAAATTGTTTTGTTTCAATGAGCCATCTCTGCAGCTACCATGACATACTAAAGTATAACAACAAAACAGTAATCCTTGAAGCCAGGCGTGGTGGCACTCAGCAGTACTCAGGAGACAGAGGTAGGAGGACTGCTGTAAATTTGAGGTCAGCCTGAGACTACAGGGTGAGTTCCAGGTCTGCCTAGACTAGAGAGAGAGCCTACCTCAAAGAAAAAAAGGAGAGAGAGAATAAGGCCACAAGAAAATAATATAATCACTCTAGTTCAATTCTGATAATTTGCACTTACCAGCAGGAAGATCATCAGCTTTTGCTAGGTCATTCTCTTCTATTCCAGGCATGCCCGCATCACCAACTCGTTTGATTTGTTCTGCCCAAGCAACAAAAAGATGTAACTGTATTTCTTTGTTATATGATTTTAAACTGTTTTAGGCTGAAGAGATGGCTTAGCGGTTAAGGCGTTTGCCTGCGATGCAGAAGGACCAGAGTTCAATTCCCTAGTGCCCATATAAAGCCAGATGCACAAGAGGGCGCATGCATCTGGAGTTCATTTGCAGTGGCTGGAAGCCCTGGCACTCCTATTCCCTGTTTCTCTGTCAGCCTCTCTGTCTCTCTCTCAAATAAATAAATAAAATATTTTTTAAAAAATAAAGTGAGCCAGTCTTTTGGGCTGGAGAGATGGCTCAGCGATTAAGGCACTTATCTCCAGTGCCTAAGGACCCAGGTTCAATTTCCCAGGACCCACATACCCACATAGGCCAGATGCACAAGGTGGCGTCTGTGTCTGGATTCCCCCCCCCTCTCTGCTTGTAAATAAATAAAAAATAATATTAAAAACTAAACAGCAAAAACAGTAATTTCTTAAAAAAAAACTTTTAAAGAAAAGTAACAATCAGTTTCTAAAAATCACAGGATACTGAACAGTTTTAACTAAAATAATTTATTTACTTCCTTCTTTTCTTTCCTTTATTTTTTATTTGTAAGCAAAGACATAGAAGAGAGACAGAGAGAATGTACATGCCAGGGCCTTCAGAAACTGCAAACAACCACTTTGTGCATCCAGCTTTACATGAGTGCTGGGGAATCAAACTTGGGTGTTAGTCTTGGCAGGCAAGCCCCTTAACCACTGAGCAATCTCTCCAGCCCCCCTCCTTTGTTTCTAAGGCAGGGTCTCACTCTAGCTCCGTCTGCCAGTCTGGGCTAGAGTTTATAACAATCCTTTTCCTCACTCTCCCAAGTGCTGGGGTTAAAGGCATGAACCACCACACCTGGCTGCAGGATCTAAATTTTTTTTTTAATATTTTATTTACTCATTTTCAAGCAGAGAGATACAGAGAGAGAGAGAGAGAGAGAGAGAGAGAGAGAGAGAGAGAGAGAGAGAGAGAGAGAGAGAAAGAGAGAGAGAAAGAAGAGAGAAAGAGAGAGAACACCAGGGCCACCACCTTGTGGGTCTGGCTTATGTGGGTACTGGGGAATTGAACCCGGGGCCTTAAGCACTGGAGGCAAGTGCTTTAACCGCTGAGCCATCTCTCCAGCCCAGGATCTAAATTTTAAACAATACTTAATAATTAGATACTTAATTACATCTGAGCTAAAATCCAATGTCCTTATGACTGAAAATGTTTCAAAATGGGAAGAACAGGTCAATTTCCCATTTAACACAAAATGAAAGAATACCTTTCCCATGTGGAATATGATTGCTTGAGGGTTCCTCATTTGCAGCATTTTCAGCTCCATTGGGAATATTGTTAGGTACTGCATGATCATTTATACCCAATTCTTTTCCATTATTTGATTGAGCCTTGGGGACCTCCTGCTGTTAGATAAAGGTTGGGTAACAGTAAATAGTTCAAATTGCTAAACCATTAAAAGTTCTATAAAAAGTTAACCTATTTATTTATTATTTGGGGGGGGGGGTTTCGAGGTAGGGTCTCTCTCTAGCTCAGGCTGACCTGGAATTTACTATGTAGTCTCAGGGTGGCCTCAAACTCACAGTGATCCTCCTACCTCTGCCTCCCGAGTGCTGGGATTAAAGGCGTGCGCCACCACGCCCGGCCCTATTTATTTATTTGAGGTAGGGTCTTGCTCTAGCCCAGGCTGACATGGGCTATGTAGACTATGTAGTCTCAGATTGGCCTCAAACTCATGGCAGTACTCCTACCTGAAGCCTCCCAAGTGCTGGAACTAAAGGCATCCACCACCACGCCCAGGAGAGACAGTTTATCTTTTAAAACATAACATGAGTTCAAATTCAAAAGACCTGGAGATATAGAATACAATTCTTTTCTGTTCAGTTTTTTAAATTGTGTGTGTATGTGTATGGGTGCATGAATGCTAAGAAATAAGTGTGGAGATCTAAGGACAACCTCAGTATCTGTCCTCTCTTTTCACTCTGCTTGAGACAGGTTCTCCTTGTTTTGTTTTTGCTGCTTCTTGTGGGCCAGTCTAGTTGGCCTGTGACTTTCTGAATTCTCCTACCTGTGCCTCCCATTCCATAGGCATGTTGGGATTACAGACACATGCACAGGCTACTTTGCATCTGGCTTTCCTTGGGCGTTGGGGAGTTAAACTTGGGCCATCAAGCTTGTAACACCTTTCACCACTGAGCCATCTCCCCAGCCCCTTCTGTTCAGTTTTTATAGCTACTATGAAATCAGAGAGTATTTTTTAAACTATTTATTTGAAAAAGAGTGAGCATGTATGTGTGGGTCCACCAGGGTCTCCTGCCATAGCAAAGTGACACTGGATGCATGTACCACTTTCTGTTTGGGTTTTACATGGGTACTAGGGAATCAAACCTGGGCCACCAGGTTAGTAAGTGCCTTTAACCACTGAGCCATCTCTATAGCCCCAACATTTTGCTTTTAAACTCAAAGTCATGATCCTTCTAACATAGCCTCCCGAGTTGATGGACTTACAGGCATGAGCCACCATGCCCAGCTCTAACACTTTAAAAAAAATTCTATTTGTTTGTGTACTTATTTATTTGAGAAAGAGAGAGCAAAGAACAAGCATGAGAATGCCAAGGCCGTTTGCCACTGCAAACAGACTCCAGGGCATCATCCAAGTGGTATGAGTAGAATGAGTTCTCTGTAGGCATATACTGCAATCAAGTGGAAATGCAGAAAAGGAGGAGAGCACATAGGTGCCTTTTCAAGTGTGATGACACAGCTATTGAGACAGTTAGCAGGCTTTCCCCCACATAGAACAAGCACAGGTGAAAAACAAGCACTTGGCAGGAAGACGCAAGAAGATCAGGAGTTCAAGGCCAACCTTGGCTATATCAGACTCTGTCTCAAAAAAGTTAATACAACAAATTAAAAGTTACTGGGCATAGTGGGTTATGCTTATAATCCTAGCACTATGGAAACTGAAGCAGGAGGACTACTGTCTGAAGATTCTGTCTCAATAACAAAGACAAAGTGTGTGTGTGATAGTTAGGTTTTGTTGTCAACTTGATCTTTTAAATTACCTTGGGTAGGTCTCAGGGTGTTTACAGGAAGGCAGCCTCTCAGTAGGGGGCAGGATGTAAAGAAGTTCAAAACAGCATTAGAACTAAACATCCTTTCCTGTGTGGGCAGTGCAGGAAGGAAATTCCAGAGACTCAGGAAGCCATTAAGCCTAGGGAAGGGCTGCAAGACTCCACGCTAAGGCTATATAAAGAAGAAATTCTCTCCTTGCCTCCATGTTTGTTGGCTGCTGGTGCTTGTTCATGACTTGAACTCGTTTCCTGCTCTCCTACCCTTCCTGGACATTGGAACCCAGTTTCCTCTGCCTCACTTCGTGGACTGAAGAGCAGCCACTCCCCAGGGAGCCATCAGGCCTTCTGGGCTAGATTGGGACTGCTGAGGCATCCAGCCACGTGGACTGAACAGCTACTGGTTTCATCACCTGTGGGCCTGCAGACTGCTATTGTTGGACTGTTTTAAACTACCCCAATAAATTCCCTTTTACTACAATCCATTCTGTCAACTGTTTCCTCTAAAGAACCCTAACTAATACAAAGTACAACTAAAAGTCAACAAGCCAAATATTTTCCAAGTGACAATAGTTAACAAAGATGCTCTTTTAAAAATTTTTTTAAAATTTAATTTAAATTTTTTGCTTTGTTTTGTTTTGAGGTAGGGTCTCACTCTAGTCCAGGCTGACTTGGAACTCTGTAGTCCCAGGCTGGCCTCAAACTCACGGCGCAGGATCCTCCTACCTAAGCCTTCCCAGCGCTGGGATTAAAGGTGTGCACCACCATGCCCAACATCTCTTTTTAGTGTTATTAATGATATTAACTTCATGTGAACAGACAATTTCAAATATTCATTTTTTGGAGGGGCAGGGTCTCATTCTGCAGCCCAGGTTATCTGCAACTTGCTAGGTAGACTAACTTGGCCTCCAACTAGCCTGTGCCTCCCAAAAGCAGGATTTTAGGCAAAAGTCACCATATCTGACCTTAAATATTTGTATTAATAGGACTTTCTAAATGCAATGTTTATGTTTTGGTGAGGGGACCCCAATTGTTTTATTTTTATATACTGTTTTATGAACACATGTCTATGTTCATACATGTGCAGATATATGTTTGTGTGCATATCTGCATTTGGAGGTAATGTTCCTCAGGAACCCTATTTTTGAGATAGGATCTTTCATTGTCCTGGAGCTGATCAGTGAGCCCAAGGGAACTTTCTATCTCTGCCTCCCTATTGCTAGAATTATAAACACCCAGAGATTTTTTTTTTTTTTGAGGTAAGGTCTCACTCTAGCCCAGGCTGACCTAGAACTCACTCTGTAGCCCCCAGGCTGGCCCTGAACTCATGGTGACAATCTTCCTACCTTATTTAGCCTTCTGAGTACTGGGAATAAAGGAAGGAGCCACCAAGCCTAGCTTGCACCTGATATTTTTATGTGGGTTCTTGGGATCAAACTAAGGTCTTCATTGTTTGCAAGGCAAGCACTACACCAACTGAGCTAACTCTTCAGCTCCTGTGAAACATATGTCAATAACAAAAATTATTATTGTCATTGAAGGTCTTGCTATGTGCTATAAAATGCACTAAGACTCTTATGCTAGATCCTCTTGCCTTAGTCTCAAAAGCAGCTGTGACCACAGATGCTGACCACTGTGCCAGGCAAAAATTAGCTGCTTAGCATGCGAAAAGCCCTGGCTTCAGTTTCAACCTCCACCTGTGCTGTGCTCCCTACCCCCATTATTATAAAAGACAAAAACCAAAGCGTTATGTCTGTAATTTTCACAAACATCCCATTTAATTACAATAAAACCACTACACATCATTTCTTTAAGTAGACAGGCTAGAAAAGATATGACAAAAGTACAGTTTCAAATTCTAAATTACATGATTTATAACCAAAGCATATTTTTGTTAAAGTATATATTTTTCATTTACCTTTTGTTCCTGCAAAAATTGGTCTGCTAGCTTTTTAATATTTTCCTCATGTTGTGCTCTTAATTCCTTGATCTGCTGTCCACACTGAAAACTAAATTAGAACGTCATTTTACTTATGCTGGACTGAATTCTCAAAGTTGTCTAGAAGTTGGCACATAAATGTAGAATGATAAAATAATCAATTAGTAAAGCAGAGCAGCAGAAAACAACAGTAAGGAAACCAGACAAGTAACACAATCAAAATTTAAAAATGACTGAAACTTTAATAGGAATAAGGAATACTCTAGAAAGATGAAAGCAATCGTTACACCATTAATTTATAAATTGTAGCTAAAAAGAAACAATTGCCAGTGAGAAATCATGGCACATGCATTTAATCTCAGCACTCTGGAGGCAGAGTTAGGCAGATTGCCATGAGTTCGAGGCAAACCTGAAACTAGGTCAGCCTGAGCTAGTGGGACACCCTACCTCAAAACGCCACCCCAAATTTAAATAAATAACTCAAAACAAAAAATTGGGAAGATGGCTCAGCAGTTAAAGGCACTTGCTTGCAAAGTCTGCTGGCCTGGGTCCCCAGTACCCACAAAAAGCCAGATGCACAAAGTGGTGCATGAATCTGGAGTTTGTTTACAATAGCAAAGGGCCCTGGCATACCCATAATCATCCCCCCTCAATAAATAAATAAATAAATAATATTTGGGAAAAAAAGAAAAAATTGTCAAGATCAATTTCACTTATAGAAGAGAAAAATATTAAGATAAAGTTGGCTTAGCAGTTAAGGCGTTTTCCTGCAATGAAGAAGGACCAGAGTTTGATTCCCCAGTGTCCATATAAAGCCAGATGCACAAGAGGGCATATGTGTCTCGAGTTCATTTGCAGTGGCTGGAGGCCCTGGTGCACCCATTCTCTCTCTCTCTCTCTCTTTCTCTCTGCCTGCCCCCCCAAAAAAATAATAATTTTTTTTTGTTTTTTTGTTTGTTTGTTTTTTTCGAGGTAGGGTCTCACTCTAGCCCAGACTGACCTGGAATTCACTATGTAGTCTCAGGGTGGCCTTGAACTCATGGTGATCCTCCTACCTGTGCCTCCCAAGTGCTGGGATTAAAGGCGTGTGCCACCATGCCCGGCTTAATAAAATATTTTTTAAGAGATAGTTATTGTAATAGTTGATGATAAAAAGCTAGAATTAAGAGAGTTGGTAAAGTATGAGAGATGCTGATTTCTTCAATATACTTCAAACACTATAATAAAAGTGTTATCATAGACTAATGGGAATGGAAGAAACTAATAAAAGACAGAGTAAACCATTAGGAGAAAATGGAAACACATCCAAACAAATAAACATAGTGCCTTTCTACTGGACAACTAGTCAGGGTTTGCAAACAGAACATTCATTTAAACAGAAACATCTGGTCAATGAACATAGAGGAACACGTTATCTTTCACCATTATAAGTACAAATTTAACTTCCTATGTGCATATGATGACACTACCTTATTCCTAAATTACAAAAATCAAATTAGAGGGACTAGGGGAATGGCTCAGTGGTCAAAAGTGCTTGCCTGCAAAAGCCTCCTGGCCCATTTTCAGGCCAGGTTCCAATACCCAGTACCACATAAAGCCAGATGCACAAAGTGGCTCTTGCATCTGGTGTGTGTTCACAGTGGCAGATGACCTGGTATACCTATTCTCCCTCTCTCTCCTTACAAATAAATAAAATATCAAAATCAAAATAGAATCATAAACAATGTTGGTAGGGCTATGAAGATGCACTTACATTATAAAGTAATACAATCATTTGGAAATAATCTTTCATTTATGCTGCAAGAGGAACAAAATTGAGAATACATACTAGTAAAATAATGAAGCTCGTGGTGGCACACAACTTTAATCACTGCACTTGGGAGACAGAGGCAGGAGGATCGATGTTAGAGGCTGACCTGGGACAACAAAGTGAGTTCCAGGTTAGCCTAAGCTAGAGTGAGACCCTCCTTTAAATAAAAATGAGAGGGGAAGACATTACATATAAAGTTTTAATAAAGTAATAAAAAGAGCATTATCTTTTCTGGGGGAGAGGGGCTTGAAGCATGGTCTTGCTCTAGTCAAGGGTGTCCCTCAGACTCATGGCAATCATTGTACTTCAGCCTCCAGCTCAGGATAGTTTTGGTTTTTTAAAATATTTTATTTATTTGCAAGGAGAGAGAAAAAGAGAATGAGTATGGCCATGCCAGGGTCTGCTGCCATTTCAAACAAACTCCAGATGCATGTGCCACTTTGTTCATCTGGCTTTACATAGGTACTGGAGAAATGAACCCAGGCCAGAAGCTTTGCCAGCAAGTACCTTTAACTGCTGAGCCACTTTACCAGCCCTCAGGATATTTTCAATTAATTAATTTATGATAGAGAGACAATGGGCGCCTCAGGGCCTCTAGCCACTGCAAATGAACTCCAGACCCATATGCCACCTTGTGCATCTGGATTTACGTAGATACTGGGGAATCGAATTAAAATCTTTAGCTTTGCAGGAAATCTCTCCAGCCCAAGATATTTTTTAAAAGAACATTTTTATTAGTTTATTTGCAAGAGTGGATGAGAGAAGGAAAGGGGGAGAATGGGCATGCCAGGATTGCTGCAAAGGAACTCCAGACAAATGTGCCACTTTGTACATCTGGCTTTATATGGGTAGTGGGGAATCTAACCTGAGCCAGCAAGCTTTGTAAGCAAGCACCTTTAACCACTGAGCCATCTTCCCAGCCCCTCAAGATAATCTTTTTGTTGTTGTTGTTTTGTGGTTTTTTGAGGTAGGGTGTTGCTCTAGCTGACCTGGAATTCACTATGTAGTCTCAGGGTGGCCTCAAAATCATGGCAATCCTCCTACCTCTGCCTCCTGAGTGCTGGGATTAAAGACATGCACCACCACATGCAACAAGATAGTTTTAATAATGAGAAAAGGAAAACATGTGCAGTGATCCTACTATTGGTAAAACTGATTTAGGAAAATATGTTGGATAAATATATATTACCTCTCAATATGTTAAGCCTTCGATCCTATAGCTTACCAAAAAGGTAATGACTACTATAAGTTAAAAATATATGTCTGAGCCGGGCGTGGTGGTGCACGCCTTTAATCCCAGCACTCGGGAGGCAGAGATAGGAGGATCACCATGAGTTCAAGGCCACCCTGAGATTACATAGTGAATTCCAGGTCAGCCTGGGCCAGAGTGAAACCCTACCTCAAAAAAAAAAAAAAAAAAAAAAAATATATATATATATATATATATATATATATGTCTCTGTGTGTGTGTGTGTGTGTGTGTGTGTGTGTGTGTGCATGCATGCGCGCTGGGCATAGTGGCGCATGTCTCTTTAATCCCAGCACTTGGACGCAGTGTGATGGTTTGATCCAGGTGACCCCCACAAACAAATGTGTTCTGAATGCTTAATCCCCAGCTGATGACAATTTTGGAAGCTTGTTGGAGCTGTGTTGTTGGCTTATCGGTATTATAGCCAGTTTCCCCTTGCCAGTATTTGGCACATTTTCCTGCTGCTGTTTGCAGTGGTGTGCCAGAGAGGTGATGTCCACCCTCTGCTCATGCTGTCATTTTCCCTGATATCATGGAGCTTCCCCTTGAGTCTGTAAGCCAAAAATAAAATAAAATAAACCCATTTCTCCACAAGCTGCTTTGGTCTGGTTTTCTTTCTGTGCAACAATGAGAAAGCTGACTACAACACAGAGGTAAGAGGATCACTGTATGAGGGCAGCCTGAGAGACTACAAAGAATTAGGTCAGCCTGGGCTAGAGTGAGACCCTATCTCAAAAAAAAAAAAAAAAGAAAAGAAAAGAAAAAAAGGTGTGTGTGCTGGGCATAGTACTTCATGCCTTTAATCCCAGCACTCAGGAGGCAGAGATAGGAGTGAGTTCGAGCCAGCCTCAGACTACAGAGTGAGTTCCAGGTCAGCCTGGGCTAGAGTGAGACCTTGCTCTGAAAACACACAAATAAAAAAATAAAAAATACATGTGTGTTCGTAGTGCTTAGAAGAAATGACAGTAGACTGTCACATTTCCCAAGGCTCAGGATCTATTGCAAAAGAGGTGGTGGAAAAGATTTGTAAGATCCAAAGGAAGGGTAGGATTGCTTAAAATACAAACTTCCAGACACAAAATGGCCTTGATATTCATGACTTCCCAGGGCCTGATACCTACACAAGCCCTTCATAATAGAAGGAAAAGATGATGACACCAAAACATAATAGACACTAATTGAGAGGGGAGGAGACATGAGTGTGGGTAGGAAGGGAATTATAATGGTTTACTGTCTATAATTATGGGCATTATCATTAAAAAGTTAAAAAAAATACATGTGTATCAAGTCTACATAATAAGAAGAAAAAAACTGATGACATCCAAACAGAAGAGAGACTAGTTGTAAAGAAGGGATTCGGTGGAGGGGAGATATGGGAGAGGGAAAAGGGAGGGTGGTGGTATGGTAGAAGGAATTTAACAAAGACACCAGCCTCAGATGATA
The DNA here is from genome assembly GCA_004024765.1 of Zapus hudsonius. NCBI lineage: Eukaryota > Metazoa > Chordata > Mammalia > Rodentia > Dipodidae > Zapus > Zapus hudsonius. The sequence goes on from PVHP010007956.1 coordinate 47,553, forward strand.
CTCTAAAACAGTTTCTATTGTACAAGCTTTACCAGGGAGACAGTGTGACCTAGAGTCTCCTATCTGTGCGCCTGCTTGTATCTGGTCAGTGCAGCCATGGGCACAAACACCCCTGAGCAAATAGCTTTCTATTCTAAATTTGTTCTTTCTTATAACTGACTGTGAAGGAATTTTCTGTTTGTACCCCCAAATGATGTAACCTTAGAAAATTATAACCCACCCATAGTGTAAAAAAAACTCAAGATAACGTCGGACTGCCTGCCATACTGTCTATAAAAACTGAGCTATCAGAACTCAGGACATAGGCTTTGGAAGTTATTCCTGAGTCTGGGTCCCGTCGACATGAATAAATTTTCTGATTCTCCACTCTATCTCTTGTGCCATGCTCACCTTCCTGCCACCTGCTCTAACAGAAGAGACATCCAGCCTCTGCTCATGTCATCCTTTACCCTGCCATCATGGAGTGTCCCCTTGAGCCTATAAACCAAAATAAACCTTTCCTTCTCAGAAGCTACTTTTGGTCAGGTGCTTTGTACCAGCAACGAGAAGGTAACTGCAACAGTAATATGAGTAGCAGAGGAGTGGGGTCAATACTGCTAGAAACTTGACTACATTGCTTTTGGAACTGATTTGTGGGAAAGTGGAAGGATTTGAAACCCTGATCTAAGAGATGCCTTTTTAAAAAAAGGTAAAAAAATATACACGTGTGTAGGACTGGGGGGGGGGGATATTTCAGTAAATAAAAAACTGACTTCAGATCCCCAGAACCCATGCAAAAAAATTGCAAAAGCTGTGGTCAGCTTTTGTAATCCCCAGTGTGTCTATACTGAGAAGGGAGGCAGAGACAGAATTTCCTGAAAGCTCATAACTCAAGCGCTGAGTAACAACTCTGTCTGAAATGAGGACTGACCTGAAAAGTTGTTCTCTGACCTCCACACATGTGCCATGACACATACACACCGTCATTAATTTATGAACACATACACACATAAGCACACACCAAATAAATAAATGAGTATTCTTTAAAAAATACATGTAAGTACATTCACACTGACAACCTACAATAGCAAGAAGTCAGAAATAGATGAAACTGTTTAAGAAAAAAAAAACAGGATGGAGAGATGGCTCAGTAGTTAAGGTGCTTGCGTGCAAAGCCTAACAACCTGGGTTCAATTCCCCAGTACCCACATAAAGCCAGATGCACAAGATGGTACATGTGTCTGTAGTTCCTTTGCAGCAGCTGGAGGCCCTGGCACCCTCATTCCTTCTCTTTCTCTCTCTGCTTGCAAATAAACAAAGAGAATCTAACTTTTGACAAATCTAAAATTACACTTTTTATCATAAAGCTATTAAAGGTATAATAAATATTTGGGGATTTTTTTGTTTGTTTTTCGAGGTAGGGTCTCACTCTAGCCCAGGCTGACCTGGAATTCACTATGTAGTCTCAGGGTGGCCTTGAACTCATGGTGATCCTCCTACCTCTGCCTCCCAAGTGCTGGGATTAAAGGCGTGCACCACCACGCCCGGCTCTTTGGGGATTTTTTTGCTTTTTTTTTTTTTTTTAAAGGCAGAATCTCACTCTAGCCCCGGCTAACCTAGAATTCACTCCTGTAGCCCAGGCTGGCCTCCAATTCAAAGCAATCCCACTTCAAAGTGCTGGGATTTAAAGGCATGTGCCACTACTCCTAGCTAATAAATGTTTTTTTTAAATATATTTTATTTATTCATTTTCAAGCACAGAGAGAGAGAGAGAGAGAGAGAGAGAGAGCGCACCAGGGTCACCACCTTGTGGGTCTGGCTTATGTGGGACCTGGAGAATTGAACCCGGGGCCTTAGGCACTGGAGGCAAGTGCCTTAACTGCTGAGCCATCTCTCCAGCCCAATAAATGTTTTTAGAGTGGTTGCCAGAAAAGTCCCTAAGAATTCTTCAAGTACTTCACTAAGTGTATAAGTGTGAGCAAGGGCTTTGAGGTACACAGCGGAAGCAGTCAGCACAGGCGGGCGCCCAGGTAGCAAGGACATCTGCCAGTGCTGCTTCATCTTCTGGATACCCTCAAAAAGAAGCAAAGAATCTTCTTTTAGTCTTTGCCACATCTAGTAAGACCTTTCTGTTCCATGATGATCTCTGCAACAGACAAACTCAACTTATCATGTAAGAGAAGATTTCAAGGCTTCTTACATGTCACAGTAAAACTGCATGGATTTCAAAGAGCCTTTCAATGAAAAAATAAAATGAAGAAAATACAAGGAAAAAAAAAGAGAGAGAACAGAATCCAGAAAGCAATAGCTGAATTAAGTACCAAAGGTGGGCAAATATCTCAGATTCACAAGTATCTTACCTTTCATATTCTAACCTCTTCACAAGGTACGTATTATTCTTCCTATAGTCTTGAAGCTGATCTTCTTGTCGAAGAAACTCCTGGCGAAGCTCAGCAAGTTGTTCTAACCACACAAGGGAAGAACCAAAGAAAACAAGTTTATTCATTATGATGATGCTTCTCCGTTTCTTTTTGTGTCCCTCCCCCAAGGTAGGGTCTCACTCTAGCCCAGGCTGATCTGGAACTCACTATGTAGTTCCTGGCTGGCCTTGGACTTAAGAGTGATCTTCCTACTTCTGCCTCCCAAGACCTGGGACTACAGGTGTGCACCACTACGCCTGGTTCATTATAGCGCTTCTTCATGAGAAAATGTGAAATGAGAAAATGTGAAATGCTCCTTTAATAATATATTTTTCCATTTCTTTACTCATATTCTCAGAATAATTAACACACCCATAATTATTTTTGTAATTATGTATTTGTATTTTAGTAATTATTTGTATTTTAGTAATTATTTTTGTTTTCTGAGGCATGATCAGGCTGACCTGAAACTTACTTGGTAGCCCAGGTTAGCTTCAACTCATGGTGATCCTACCTCAGCCTCCTTTTTAGGGGATTAAAGGCACAAGCCACCATATCTGATGCCTTGAGATTTTTTTTTTTTTTTTAGGACAATATAGCCTCAATTGCTTTCATATCAACTTGAAAAACTTCTTCTGTTTGTTATTTTGAGACAGGGTCTCACACAGACCAGTTCAAGACCCTGTCCTTGAACTCATGATCCTGATGCATCCTCCTCCCAAGGGCTGATCCTCAAGCTTATACAGCCAGCACTTGACCCACTGAGCCATCTCCCCAACCCCTCACTTTCATTTTTTTAAAAATATTTTATTCATTTTCAATCAGAGAGAGAGAGAGAGAGAGAGAACACACCAGGGCCACCACCTTGTGGGTCTGGCTTATGTGGGGGTCCTGGGGAATTGAACCCAGGGCCTTAGGCACTGGAGGCAAGTGCCTTAACCGCTGAGCCATCTCTCCAGCCCCTCACTTTCATTTTTAAATCACTTGTCTACCTACTTAAGTGTCAGTCACTTCAGATCTTGTGTATAGTGCTGTCAGTGATGCTAACTCTACATAATCCAAAAATCCACTTTAAAATTTCTGGGACTTAAAGTTGCCTTTTATTTGTTCCCAGAAATGGTCTCAGTAAACAGCCCAGGCTATCCTTAAACTTGAGATTTTCTTGCCTCAAGGCCACCCTGATACTACATAGTGAATTCCAGGTCAGCCTGGGCTAGAGTGAGACCCTACCTCAAAAAAACAAAAATAAATAAATAAATAAGTAAGTAACATGAAATTCCAGCCTGGATAATAAATTCAAGCCTAGGCCAGATGCTCATTTATAAACACTTAACTTCTAATCATTGGTTGTGGGGATGAACTATAAGAACCAACTTTTTTTTAAAATATTTTATTTATTTGCAAGCAGAGAGATACATACAAAGAGAGACAGCATATGGGTGGGCCAGGGCATCCAGCCACTACACACTCCAGACATATGCACCACCTTGTACATCAGGCTTATGTGGGTACTGGGGAATTGAACCAAGGTCCTTAGGCACTGGAGTTAAGTGCCTTAACAGCTGAGCCATCTCTCCAGCCCAAAAACAAACTTTTAAACCCAGGACTCAGGGGGCAGAGGTAGGAGGAAGATCACTGTCAGGGTAAGTTCAAGGCCACCCTGAGACTACATAGTGCATTCCAGGTCAGCATGGGCTAAAGAAAGACCCTACCTCAAAAAACAAAAGAATAAAATATGGTAAAGAACTAAGGAACTATTTCTTATGAACCTTACAAGTAACTTTTCTGAGATTATTGCTGTGAGATGCTAAATTCTTTACTTGTAACTTGACCTAAAATTCATCTCACTACTATGTAATCCACTCGCTTAAAGCAACGTGACTAGGTTTCCTCTGCCTTGGTGTACCTTTGGCCTGAACAGCTCAGATGACCAATATTGACAAGCAGTGTTTAGAGAGATTGACTAATCTTAAGGTATGCTTTCTGCCCAATTTCTACAGTGACCTGAGTGAACTCTTGACCCAGAACAAACATACATGTGTAAAAACTGTTGACCCTGGGGCTGAAGAGATGGCTCAGCAGTTAAGTGTATGCCCGTAAAGCCTAACGACCTGGGTTTCATTCCCTAGTACCCATGTAAAGCCAGATGCACAAAGTGGTGCATGCATCTGGAGTCTATTTGCAGTAGCTACAAGCCCTAGAGCACCCATTCTCTCCAACCCCCTGCAAATAAAAATATTTTTTAAAAAATGCTGACCCTGTTGAAGACAAGTTGGGCTTAATATGATTTCTCTTGTGTGTTCAGGTCACACCCCTAAATCCCTTCCTTTAACAAATGTTTAAGGATTACCCAAAGTCAAAAGCTCTTTACCCTTTGCTCATACAAGGCACTACTTTCTGTCCAATAAAAATGCCAAGGAGCATCCATAAGCAGAGGAGAGGAAACCATCAGACCAGTGGTGACAGCAGAAGCAGCAGGTTTACTAATGGCTTCAACTACGCTTCTCTTCCGGTTCCTTTTTCCTCAGGTTCTGCTAGAGGCACTCAGCCCATTCCTGGGATGGAGGGTACCAGGAAGTAGCTCTCTCACTGCTCAGGCTCTGCTCCCAGAAGCAGTTTACCCACTTCTCCAGAGGAAAATTCCAGAAGTGAGTTTTCCCTAAATTCAAGGCTGTGCCCCCCCCCAACAGGTCAACTGGTCTCACACTTTCTAGATTTTATACCCTCATCATCTACCACAGAGGAATAATTTAAAAATTAGCTAACATCCTAAACAAAAGCAGTATTAAAAATCCCAGCACTCAGGAGGCAGAGGTAGGAGGATCACTGTGAATTCAAGACCACCCTGAGACTACATAGTGAATTCCAGGTCAGCCTAGGCTAGAGGGAGACCCAATCTCAAAACAAACAAACAAACAAACAAAATCCTTGACTCTCTTGTTTTCGTCTTCCTTTGAAATAAACTATATATCCTTTTTCCTTTTTCAATTTTTATTTTGCTTTTTGTTTTTCAAAGGTAGGGTCTGGCTCTAGCCCAGGCTGACCTAAAATTCACTGTTGTCTCAGAGTGGACTCAACTCACAGTGATCCTCCTACCCCTGCCTCTTGAGTGCTAGGATTAAAGGCATGTGCCACCACTCCCAGCTAAAAGGTATTCTTTGAAAACCCTTATTAAAGAAAAGAAATAGACGCCAGGAGATGGCTCAGAAGTTAAAGGCACTTGCTTGCAAAAAACTTGCTGGCCCACACTCAATTCCCTAGTTCCTACATAAAACCAAATGTACAAAGTGGTGCATACATCTAGAGTTCATTTGCAGTGGCAAGAGGCCTTGGCATGCCCATTTTTCCCATTACTACCACTTCAGATTCCTTAGCTGGGTGTGGTGGTACACACCTTTAATCCCATGCCTTGGGGAGGCAGAGGCAAGAGGATCCATGAGGCTAGCCTAGGACTACAGTGAGTTGACTGCCTTGAGTCCCAGGCCAACCTGGTCTAGAGTAAGACTCTACCTTGAAAAAAAAGAAAAAAGTCCTTGAGCTAGGTGTGATGGCTCACACTAGTAATCCTAGCACTCAAGAGCCTGAGGTAGAGGTAGGAGGATCATCACTGTGAGGAGTTATAAATCAGCCTGGGCTAGAGAACTTTTTTTTAAAGCCTGACTTTAAAAAATGGGATTCTGGGCTCTTTTGTTGTTTTTTAAAAAAATATATTTAATATTTTATTTATTTGCAGAGAGAGAGAGAGAATGAAAATGAATGGGTGCACCAGGGCCACTAGCCACTGTGAAAGAACTCCAGATGTATACATCATTTTGTGCGTCTGGCTTTACTTGAGTACTGGGAAATCAAACTTGGGTCATTAGGTATTGCAGGCAAGCACCTTAACCACTGAGCCATCTCGCCAGCCCTCTTTTGTTAGTCTTCGCTGAAATCCTCCTATCTCCATCTCCTACCAGCATGCTAGGATTACAGAAACCTGACAGGACTTCTGGTTTCTTACCCTGGGTCTGGAGAATCAAACTCAGGTACTTTGGTTTGAACAGAGAGCTCTTTATCCACTGGCCATCTCCCCAGTCCCATCCTGTGAGCTTTACCACATGTTTATTTTATTCTTTTCATTAAGTTAGCTATTTATTGTGAGTTTAGGAGACCCCACACAATGTTGCCAAACTCCTCCTTGACCCCTCCCCAGTCTGAGTTTTGCCTTGCCTCTTAAAGGTTCAAAAATGGGTATTGTTAATTCTTGTTTCTTAAACATATATGTACTTCTTTCTGGTGCTTTTATTTTCTTAAACATGTATGTACTTTCTGATGCCTTTTTTCCCAAATTCCACACCCCAGTACCCTAACAGCAGTTAGGGTTATTTCTTCATAGGGGGGATTGTGACGGGTCGTGCAACTCCAGAGAAACCCCTCTCCTTGAGTGGGAGGTGTCTAGCTACAGCTACAACCTATGTGCTAAAACTGATTGGTCAGATATAAACCAATCAGCTGTCTCTGACTCACCTGGGGAAAACTTAAATTAACTTTCCTAGAAGAAAGCTCTCTCTTCCCCACATGGCAGGCTAGCAAAAGGACCTCTGACTCTCCTGGTCTTAGGAAGGTAAATGGCTGGGGTGGGGGAAGGCTTCAGATTTTTTCCCTCATGAACCTTTCCTTTTTATGATGGGAGCTCTCCATTATCTTTTCTTCTTCTGCTTGTTTAGCTAAACAACATAAGTTCTGTTAAACTCTCTCTGTTTTCTCCCACACTGGTGGCTGGAGAACTCTGTAACTTCCCATGTTTCCTTAAATAATATGATATGATGAGTCTCACAGACCACATGGTGACTGGGCGGCTTTCCTATCCAATTCCCCTTTTTCTTAACTAATTAATCTAGAATAAATCTGTGATAAGACATATTTCTGTCCCTGTGTATAATTCTTTT
>PVHP010007957.1:0-54899 GCA_004024765.1 Zapus hudsonius
GAGATTCTCATATTCTAAAGCTTATTTTAGTTTCATTGAATAGATTAAATGTTTGCACAGAGAATAATAGCATAAAGCAAATAACATAAAAATGTTTGTTTTAGAAATCATTTTTTTCTACTGTTTACACGTCCACATTTCCTGTTTGATGGGTTAGAATAAATAATAAGGTAAAAACTTACATCGTGACTCTGACAGTGGAAAGTGGATTTTAAAAAAAGTAACAGGTGTTGTCTTGTACATTTACTTATGTAATCAGTTGCTACCTAGACATGGCTCCACAGAGAGCCTGTCCTCAAGGCTGACCAGTGATGGATCCACAGAGGGCCTGTCCTCAGGGCTGACCAATGATGGATTCACAGAGGGCCTGTCCTCAGGGCTGACCAGGGATGGCTCCACAGAGGGCCTGTCCTCACGGTGAATGCAGCAGGACAGTTCTCAGGTCTTGTATTCTGATGATCTCTGTAGCCCTGTACTTTTCCAAGGATCTCTGGAATCCTGTGCAAATTGGGGATATATGGTTTCTAAATTGAGGTCATTTTACTGTGCCCAAGAACGACACTTGAGCTGACTGCTCTTTTTCAACTGCTCCAAGGGAGCAAACAAATTGTCCTGATACTTGAAGGTTCTTATATGGAAGTACACAAATGTTTTACAAGGCTAAAATCACTGTATTGTGCTGAAAATTAATGAAAACAACATTGATTCCTTTTAATGTATTTTACCCATGTCTGATTTCAACTTTATCCTAATATACAGGAATAAGGGATTTCCATGGGGGCTTTATTATTTTCCTGTTTCTAACCTTTTACTGATATCTTAGGAAAGCTGAATGAAATTTTTATTCATGTATTTGTCTTATCAGTGCCATGTAAATTGATTAACTGAGAAAATACTGTTTTGACACACAAAAGGTTAACAAAGCTCTCCAATTTCATTTCTTGAAACAAACTTGCAGTTCTTCAAAGACGTGAGCTGAAAGTAAAAGGTAACGTTTAATAAATCTAAGAGCACATAATTGAAGCTTATAAATCCAAGAGCACATCATTAGGCTAAAAGGTTCATGGAATTTCTCCCTGAATAGTACCTCATCGTGAGCATAGCTATCCTTTCAATTTGTGCTCAATTTTTGAGAAATTTGGCATTTAAATCAGTAGATGAGAGCAACAGTAATCATTGGGAATGGGTGTTTTTAAGTCTTCACCCGCTTCTTTACCAACTCATTTGGGACAATTTCATTTATCCACGGGAAACTTCTTTGAGGCACTCAGGGGCACTCAATACTCATCCCAAAGACAGACAAAGCAAAACACTTCATGTAATACTGGATGCATGCATGCTTTTTAAAATTCATGAACCCTGTTTATAAGCAGCAGTTATTTTAATTCGGTTTCTGAGAATTACGGAAATTAGAAATCGTATCGTGTGGTATCAATGGTTCCTTGTCTTTTGGTTCACTGTGGTATTGAGCATGTGCTGAAGTTGGGATGCAGAGCTCTTGAGTGTCTGGACCCCAGTCCTGCCAAAAGACTGAGGCTCATTCTGATAGAGTGCAGGCATCTTCCTCCTTCTAGTGCAGCCTCTGCTACACTCACGACTGTCCTAGCAAGTCCATGGTCTTCATGGCTTTTGTGCTACAAAAGATATCACTGTCCAGTGAGAGAGTGCTGGCCTGACCTTGCGGATTAGTGCCTTAGCTCACTAAAGTTGGCCACAGTGCATGTTAATGGTCCTAAAAAGAACATCCGTCTATGTTCTGGTTGGAGATTACACTCTGGAATTCTTCCTGTTACCCATCTAAACAAACTTGTGCTTTCTTCTTGATAATTTTTAATTTATACTGTTTCTTTGGCCACTAACAAGGAACACTTCCACCGCAGCACACACCTAGGTGTTTTAGGTATTTGCACAATTCTTTTTTTTTTTTTTTTACTATTAAAACTGTGTGTTGACTAAGACCCCTTATACATTAATTTAGAAAATCACCTTGTGGATGTTCTGGGGCTTAGTTCAAACCTTTGTCTGTTGGATCTTTTATAATACTTCATTTTTCCTAGAAAGTGCTCTTTTTCTCAGGTCTGAGAGTAGTTATATATCTATACATTAAAATATCTGGGGTGTATTCAAGGTGTGAATGCTTGATTAATGTTTGGACTGTCTGAATTTTGTTCTTTCTACTTTGCTATATACAACACATTGTACAATCTTTTTCTAAATAATAGCCATATTAAAAAAAAGTTTTGTTTTTTGTTTGGGGGTATATTTATTTGTTTGGTTTTTGTTTGTTTGTTTGTTGACAGAGGGGGTGGGGAGAGGGAGAGAGTGGGCATACCTCTGGCCACTGCAAACAATTTCCAGATGTTTGTACCACCATACATCTGGCTTTAGGTGGCTACTAGGGAATCAAACCCAGGCCGTCAGGCTTTGTAAACAAGCACCTTTAACCACTGAGCCGTCTCTCTAGCTTGAAGCATACTCTATACTACTGAGCTCTAGTACCTTTTACAGGAGATGATGACCACTTGCTTGGGATGGATGAGGGTTGCTATGATGAAGGGGGTATCACAGTAAAGTCAGTTAAAATGCAGCTTTCAATGAAGGCAAATACATCATAAATAAAATATAGGAATACACTGATTACTTAATTGAATTAAACAGGTAACCTTGGATATAAAATGCTCTAGTCAATTTTTCATAGAAGTCTGAGTTTACATGAATATCCTAATAAGTAAAGAGAAAATAATCTAGTTCTTTTCTATTCAAATGACCACAAACTAAGGGAATGAGAAATATAACATACTTTGCCAACTCTTTACTAACTTGGTTGGGCTGTCTTCCTGGGGGATAATCATCACAATAGTAATTTCAAGAATTCCTTAGTTGTCAGAATTATTTAGTACCTAGAATTGTCAAGTTCAATGTTGAGGCACAACCAGACCCATGTGCTTCATCCTGGTGTTTTAATGAGCACCCTAACTGCCATGACCTGTGACATGAGTCAGATTCCTATATTTCTATGAGATGGCCTCAGCAGTTTGGGAACTTGTTCAGGAAAGATAATAAGGGACTTGTTCTAGATCCATTTATTACCATGGACCATAGTATTTGGCCAAAGGTGACCTGTGATGCTTGCTCTCTGCTATGCCCAGGCGATGATGCAGCGCCATATTCTCAGGCTGCCCTTGAGCTCTCCTTTACACAATAATGTTCTAGCTCTACTTTCTATAAAGGTTGGAAGAATATGAATTTCCCTTTTAATTCTCTCTTCCCCGCTTACTGTAGGACTTAGGCAATGTCTTAGAACAGTTTTGCCATTCAAAGCAACTGAATTTTTGATCCTTTCTAATGTCTTTATTGGTGTGTGATAACTGGAAGATGATGAATGTAGATATGATGTTGTGAGGCTCGGCAGTGGTCGGTCCACTGTGCTGGCTGTGGTTTGCTCAGCTGTCCCTTGGTGACTATGCAGTTTCTCTGTCCTCAACTTGTCCCATGTCTGTACCTGGTACTCAAATACTGGCTTCTGTGAGCTGCTCTGGCAGTAAGAACTATAGCAATGAACATTTAAGTTCATGCTCACTTGCTCCAGATTCCTTAGACTTGCAGCAACTGATGAGAAATTAGTGAGATTTTTGCTCTGATTTTTGCTCACAGTGCAAATTTTGCTTTGATTTTTGCTCACAGTGCAAATGGCCAACTCAATATTAAATTGTCTTCTTGACTCAACTTTCAATTCTGTAAAAAGTAAAAACTAGTGCGAGCACACGCGCGCGCGCGCACACACACACACACACACACACACACACATATATATATATATGGGAATATATATATATTCCCATAAGACTTTGCATGTGCTAGAATCTTGGGAAATAATGGAATCATGTCTAATGGATCATGAAGGAATATATTCTATCTATTACTATTTTCTATCATCTTTTAAAAGTTTCAATCTTTGTTGATAACATTAAACTACTGACAATGTCTCTTCTTATATAGATCATATTGTTGATCGGATGATGGTCGTATAAAACATTCATTTCATAGATTTAATTGTATTGCATTTAAATTCTTTGTCGGTGTTTGTTTTTTGCCAGTAGCCTGGGCTACCTACCTGCAAGGAACTACATGACAGGGTAGGGCAGCAACAAAGAATGTGCTGCACGTTTGGGAAGCAAAAAGACAAATAATATCTATGCCACCTGCCGTCTGAAATTGCTGTCAGTGTCCAGTATTTTGACTTTTAGTCCTATAGCTTACATGCCCCCCACTTTTTTCCTGTTAGGCTTGTATAAGATGACTGGTGTAGATTTCTCACTGTGTGTGAGTCCAATTACTGTTCTTTAGAGTGCCTCTCTCTAGTATTATGTGGTGGTCAGGGTTAATGAGTGCCCAGAAGAACTCATTATATACCAGCCTAGTGAAGTGAGATCCTGTCTCTATCAATAGGTTCACCTTCTCAAAGCAATTAGCATAAAAATAAAGGAGGTTAAATTGGACTTCAGGGCTTTGGAGAAATTAATTAATACCACTTCACCTGTGGGGACAAGGGATAGGTAACCATTTCCATTACTTTGTGTGAGAGACAGATTATCACAAGAGCAACACCCAGACCAGGTCCAAGTTAACCCATTCTGAATAGAGTAACCTTTAAATATATCACAGGAGAGCTTTGCATCATTCATAGTTGAAGAGGAAAAAAATTCAATTCATTGATGAATTCAGCTGGGTAATGATCAGCTATCGAAGAACCTTTAAGGTGGGAAAGATGAAAATGGAAATATATAAGAAAAAGTTATAAAAAAGAAAAGAATGCTTACTTAATAAGCTCTCTGTTCATGACCAATGAAGATTGACTAGTAATTTCATGACAATTGTCACATATGAAAGTGAATGTTTTGAAGTCACACCTGTAATCCCAGTACTCTGGAGATCAAAGCAGGAGGAGCAGGAATTCATGTCTCCCAAAATGACTGCATTTTAAGCCAGATGTGGTAATGCATGTCTATAATATCTAGGCTACATAGCAAGACACTATTTCAGAAAAAAAGAAAAATGTGTTTTTATTTTGAACTGTAAAGAGCCATGACTAACTTGGTGTAGATGTTCACCTGAGAGCAAGATAGTAATTTCTGATACTCTTGAATGAAAGTGCTGAGTTTGATCAGCATGAAGGGGAATTTCGTTAATGCATTTATAAATTTGCTTACTCCTATGAGCAAACAGAATTTATTACTTTTCTTCTTTAACTCTTAGAGATAAAGAAAATGTGATTACTTTAAAAATAATAAATTGGCATATTATTTTAGACATTGAGGAAATCAATTTGTTAATTAACCTATGACATTTTACCTTGTGGTTAATTTTATAGATTTACCCTTAATAGTATTTAACTATAAATTGTGGTCATAATTAAATTCGGTCTATGGTCTAATATTGTCACCTCCTAAATGGTTATTTACAATGTCTGATGGTTGCTTGGCTAGAAATTATCTCCAGTTCTACATTTTCAAAATGAATGAGAGCAAAAGGTTTGCTGAAAGCCTTTGTGACCAATAGTGTTGATCTGGTATGGCCAGTTATGGAGATTTGTTCAAGAATGTGAACTGCTAAGGAGGGGGACCTCGAATTCTGGACATTTAGTGTAAAAAGCTGGAAAGTCTAAGAGGTGAGGCACTAGGAGGTCAACATCACTGACTCTGACTGTAGTTTAACCAGGTTCTATTTGTGAAGCAGGATCCAGTTAGGCCCTGTCAGACACATAAGTAACATTATTACTATGAAGAAGGAGATTGAGCCAGTGTGGAGAGAGAAGGCATGCATGCCCACAGTGATCATAATAATGCCAACCATTTGTTGATCCTAGGGTTGACTAATTTTTATGTCTTATCCAAAGTAAGCATTCTTCCAACTGAGTCTACTTTTCCTTCTCTCTTTAATTGAAATGTGGCCTGTACCAAAGGTACTTCCTCTTTGCCTCCTCTACTAGACTTTACCTTTCTGTGACAGGACAGAAGCTCTCTCACAGGTCTGTGCACAGTGGTGAATGAACAAACCTGGCATAGTTTTCACTCTCAAAAATAATGCAATAATATACATTGTTTATTATCCCCTCTCTTTTTCTGAGGAGGAATTCAAGGATCCGTGATATTACACGATGACCATAAGAACACGGTATTAATAAATGTTGGCATCAAAGGTACAAAATGAGATCTGTCTGATCACAGAGGCAACTCTCTGTATGAAATAATGCTGACCCAGCGCCACTCCCTGGAAGAGCCCCTCCTCCCAGGGAAGGGAGCTCATGTGAAGAACATATCATCTTGTCATGGATCCTGATGAATGTTTTCTGGTAATGTGTGTAATGGATTCTATGAAGAATGCTCTGCTGCTGGTATATCCACACAGGCCAGCAGAATGCTTTCTGCTCTCAGACACATGAAGCAGAAATGCCTTCAAACTGTTCTTAATCATTTTCCCCTTAATGACTGTGAAACTTTCTGCCTTTAGAAATTCTGTGTTTACCCCACCTCAGGGTGCCTTCTTTCTTCTCCTGTATCTTTTTCCTATCTATTTCATCACATTCTAAGATTTAATGTGTGGCAGTTAGAAATAGCGAATATTTATCAGTATTGTACAGTACAGTAAGAGCACAGCCCTGCTCGAAGAATATATTCATACTATGACTTTTTCCTTTACATAGTAGTGAAGTTATGAACCAGACAACAACAATGGCAAAATTTGTTTCATAGCTGCCAGTTGACAGCATTTAAAGCAAAGTTTAATCACACTTGACTTTGCTCTGTTATCACCCATGTAAATACTGTGATTCAGGCAGATTTGGAGCACATAGGAATCTAACCATCTGAAAATAAACATGTGTAATGATGGCAGTTTATATGATGTGGAAACAGTGGTCTGTTTGTGAACTCTCCTGTGGTAGGGCCTTTAAAGGCGGAAATGTAATATTTAATAGATCAGATTCCCTCAAAAGTCAGCAAAATGCCAAGAAGAAATGACCGTGGTGCATTCAGCACTAAGTGAGACATATCTATCACACCCTGCAAGGCTCAGGGACCATTGCAGAAGAGGAGGTAAAACCGAAAGATGGGGTACAATGCTCTTTCAGACACAAAGAGGCCAATGGCCTCACAGTGGCTGCTGGTATCTACACAAGACCTGCTTAATAGTTGGGAAAATAATGACATCAAAACAGAAGAGATTAGTTGGGATGAAGGGAGTCAGTGGAGGGAGGTTTTGCGAGGGAGAAAGGGAGGATGGTGAGCAGCGATTATGAGCCTGTTATATTATCTAAATATATGGAAGTTGTTAAAAAATAGATGTCATTCCAAGTGCAAAATAAGCTGTATCAATATGCACACTGTGTAAATCCATTTTTTAGTTCCTACCTAGCAAGGACCTGCTATATGCAAAGTGCTACATTCCAGGCCTGCACTAAGGGACTTTATCATCACCTAAACTTTAATTTGTTCCTATTCCATCGTGTCATATGTTACATTAGGAAAATCATTTATAAATACAATTTATAAGTAACAAAAAAAATCACTGGCAAAATTTCGCATTTAAACCCTGACAGTCAAGCACTTTTTCCAAGCCTCAGTATTTTCATGGACCTAAACCATGTGAGCTTGTGATTTCAGCTTACCTTAATAAACCTTTCATACATGTGTACTGTGGGTCAGGCCCATTCTAGATGCTTGACACTTGTCGGCAGTAGATCCAAGGAAGCCCCTCCCAGCGTTCCAGTGCTTAACTGTATTAAGCTCACACCAACATCCAAGGAAACAGTCAGCACACACGTGATGCCTTGCAAGAGACTTTACAGGACCCAAAAGAAATAGTTCGAGTAACTTCCAAAAGCGAGAGAGAAAACCCGTTGAATAATGCGCACCCCATATCAAATGTGGATGGATCATGGGGAGGGGCTGAGGAGCAGGGGTGGATGTTGAGAAGTACAGAGGGGGGAGTGGGAAAATCATTCCAGAGAGGAGAGGTCACAAAGTCTGCTGTCAGTTGTTAGGGCTTCTGTTTGGTGGTGTGTTTGTTTGTTTGATGGGGTTTTCTTTCTGTGGTCCTTGGGATAAAGCCTGGGGCCTCACACACATGGTAGGCTGGTGTCCTGTCACTGAACAAAGTCCCTAGACAGCTTCTGTTCTTTAACCTTTTATTGTGAGAACCAAATGGTCTTGTTAAGTCTTCCAGGCTGGATTTAAGCTCACATTGTCCTTGAATTTGGGATCATCTTGCCTCCTGGGAGTTAGCTGTGATTTCAGGACTGTATCACCAGGCTAGACTGTATTCGGTTTTTGAGATATAGACATGAAGGTCATTGTAAGAGCCCTTGGGAAGAGGAGAGAGAGAAGGGGGGGGGGGAAGATTGGACTCTTAGTTTAAGCCTTAGTATGGAAAACAGGGAAGAATCAGAATTTCCTTGGTTAAATACTGAAAACCCTGTGATGATGCTCAGGCCTCATAGCGTTTGGCCCGGCTGCATGTTGCAGCCATACTTACAGAACATAGGAGTATTTTTCCCAATGGGAAATGTCTAACCCCAAACAAGGATGCTAGACTGGATTCTGTGAGGAAAAATAACTTCGGATTTGAGAGGCAACTTTGTTTTGTTTCCCTTAACATTAACTTGATATGTGTGCAAATACTCAGTCACCACTTAGTATCTGTTTTTCAAGAGGGGAAAATTCATTGTGTGAACACACACAAGAACGTATTTTCTGTATTTCAAATTAGTTCATTTCCAAGCATTTCTAGTTTCTAGTCCTAAATAATGAACATTCAGTGCGATGGACTCTAATCCTGAGGACCTAATTCATTCAATTCCAGATATTGTTGTAAGCATTCCATGATGGGCAGAAACATTAGGCTCTTCTCTCCTCCATTTTGCCAGAGCTTGGCCTCTTGTGTAGGAGTGGGTGGGGAGAGGCATGGTCTCAGGGTCCTCTTCAGACAGAGGGTCACCGTGGGGTCCTGCTTTTCCGAATTCTGCTGTTTACAAGGAGACATCGTGCTTACCTCTCAGGACAATGTAATACAAGTATGTTTTTCCTTGATTGGTTGTGTCTATGGTCACCACTCAGATGTATGCTTCTGTCCTTAGCAAGAGCAACAATACCTGCTTTATTCCTTTCTCTGCATCGGAACAAACTCCTCTATCAGCTGTGTGTTAGTTAAATCTTTCTAAGGATAAGCATTTTTGTCTTCAGTTGACTTTCAGCCCATTTTAACACATGGCATCTATCCATTTTTTTTGAGTCCCCTGAGTTCATCAGCCTTTGCTTGTGTTTAGAATCCCTCGGAGATATCCTGATCTCAAGATATCTCAAGTGAATGAGAGTCACTTACAGTTGCAACAATGAAGCGGTCTCTCCCTTTTTCATTTCCTTTCTTCTTTCTCTTTGTGGCCCCTTCCCTTCCTTCCTTTGTTTCCTCCTATTTTCTTTTCAGACAGTGTTTCTTTTTACTGTAGAACTAATAATACCAACCTGGGTGACTATTCTTTCTTATATATTGTGATTTTGGCTTAAGCTCATAGACTTCAGTATGTTTTATGTACCTGAGAATAAATTAATTTTTTTTGTTTTTGTTTTTCGAGGTAGAGTCTCACTCTAGCCCAGGCTGACCTGGAAAGAATCAATTAATTTGATATGGGAAAAATCACCACTTTCTTTTATAGCATTTGTATATACTATTGAGCATTAAAAAAATATTATCCTTGTGTGATTCATCCGATTTAGGATTATACTAGTTTGTTTTTTTTTTTTGGTATTCTCTTCTGTTTTGCTTTTGTTTGTTTTTGAAAATATAGCATGTAGAAAATGTTCGCTAAGGAATATTCCATCTATGGCCTCTATACCAGAGAGACTCAGACTTCAGCTTTGGGAGCAGTTGGAATGCAGTCAGTGTAAATCCACCCACTGGTTCTCTGAAAGCCCTGCATTATGTAAATGAGAAGCACCACGTGGTCTTTCATGCTACCTGGATCTCAAGAGAAGAGCTTCATCTAGTGTTCACGTTAGACGAGAAACTGATGTTGGTGGGAGTTTACCTCCCCAAGCCATAGGGCTTAGTAGTGATGGAATTCACACCAGATTCCGCTGTTCCATCGCCCAGGCCCTGTTCACTCCAGCTCCTCTCGGTTTCTCTAATGAACTTAGTCCTGAGGTTAGCCATGTAACAGATATTTAATTCAGAGCATTCTGTGAAGAATCCGATGAAGAATACAAACAAGTGCAAAAACATCCTCATTTGTAAGGTAGTAATTTTATGCTCTCGGGATTGTAACAAATTCAGTAAATCTCATAATAGACACACTGGAAAACAGCGAAGGAGGAGGCATTGTTTCCTGGGCAGTTTGTTCTCTCTTCCAGCAGAATTGCAAACCACGTTAGCATACATAAGCCTGAGAAGGCCTATATTCAAGTTACCTGCTTCTAGTTTATCTGACTGTTATTTATTATTATGCTTTGGAGGGCTAGAGGTTGAACACAAGGCCTTGCTCATGCTATTTGAAAACTGTTCCATTGAGCCGAACCACCAGCCCAAGTTCACTGTTTCTCTGGAGATTTGCTAGATGTCCTATTCACTTCTGGAGATGGGATTTTTAAGGGCATGATTTGTAGACTCAATATAAATAAATCAACCTAAATGAGTACCCTCCCAGTAGGAATCTTGTACATTTCTGCTTTTGCTTCTGTCTTTCAAGTGCCACGGTGGGAATGGTACTAACCATGATCCCTAAGTTCCCTAACAAACTGGAACGACCTGTTAGCACTTTCAGTAGTATCAGCTCCTCTCAGGATGAGGGGTTTTTGTTCCATAAGCCTGGGCAGAGTAAAAGTGTTTTCAAGGTAGGGTCTCACTCCAGCCCAGGCTGACTTGGAACTTACTCTGTAGTCCTAGGCTGGCCTCAAACTCATGGCCATCTGCCTACCTCCGTCTGGGATTAAAGGCATGCACACCTGATTTCATGGTTGGGCTTTTAAATGTATAATTTTAAAAGGCATCAGTTTCTGCATCCGAAGGAGAGATGCTTGTGGATAGAGATGCATATGGATGCTTATATGATATAGGATATGGATATAGGAGTTTTATTAAAACTTACTCGTGAGTAAAATAATAGTCCAAAGTAACACATTCCACATCCAGTCACTGTTTCTCATGCAATGGTTGTTTCCAGAGGACCACGGCAGGCAGCTGGGTCACTGGCCACATCTGTCGCTGAGGCTATGCTTAGAGTAGTAGGCTTGTTTCTCTAACGGGGGCTGCTTGTATTTTTCCAGGAATCATAGTCTTGCCTGTCATCTCTGTTATCCATGGTCAAGTCTGGTCAGGAAATACAGTGCAGTACAGACCTCATTGACATAACTTTTATTACATAGTATTGTAACAATTGTTACATTTTATTATTGTTGTTGTTAATTTTTTACTTTGTTTATCTTATAAAAAATAAACATTGTCTGTTAAATAAGTGTAGGGATAGGTAGTATATTTAAAGTTTGATACTCTGTCGCTTCTGATATCCACTGGGGGGGGTCCCCTTACAGGTAAGAGGCTTCAAAATTATAGCAAGTCTGGGCTGCAGAGATGGCTCAGCGGATAAGGCACTTGCTTCCAGTGCCTAAGGCCCTGGGATCAATTCTCCAGGACCCACATAAGCCAATAAACCAGACCCATAAGGTGGTGGCCCTGGTGTTTTCTCTCTCACTCTCTCTCTCTCTCTCTCTCTCTCTCTCTCTCTCTCTCTGCTTGAAAAATAAATAAATAAAATATTTTTTAAAAATTATAGCAAGTCTTTGAGAAATGAAAACTAGTTGGAGTTTATATAATTCATAGCAAACTTAATTTAGGAAAACTTACTGTTCTCATTTAAGCAATTCTCTTTCATAATAACTTATATAGTAACTTCGATTAAAATATGTTATCTTATCTAAATTAATTTATGGCAACACAATATTATTTTAACAAATATCTAAGGACATGCACAGATAAACTTTGAAATCACAACACAATAAAAGGCAGCCAAAGTGCCATCTGGGCTTACAGTAGAATTTATATCTGACCTTCTTGTCTTTCTACTAATTAATATTAGCACAGTCATTTAAAGCAGGAAATTTTAACTTAAATCTTTTGGTTAGACTCCATCTATTGTTTATGCAGAGCAAGAATTCTGACTTCTTAAAACGAACCTCAAATTTTTGGATCCGCTCCACAAAGAAAGATGCTGTTAGATGTAGATAAATGTGAGCCCCTCCCCCATCCACCCACCCACCCACCAATGCTGCATTATGACCAGAAGCCAACTGTCTATTTCCATGTTTACTTTCTGGCTCTTTCAGTGTGTTGAGTTAGTTGACAGAATTCCAGGCTTGTGTTGATCTAAGTTGCCGTAAAGCAAGGAAACACTGGCTAAGGAGCTGTCAGGCGTGCTCAGCGTGGCAGAACAGCAGTTCTAAGAAAACACATTAGCAGAAGGATCCAGTGTCAGTCTTTGGAAATTGGCTAAATGCAAATTGGCTTCAACTTTGTGGTTTCTCAGAAGCGAAAGAGACAGAAAGGGAGGAAGCCCAAGCAAGTGGAATGCACTTTTAGATAAGACAGCGTTCTCTCCCATGTGCTCTCTCACTGTAGATATGCAGCCCAGACATTTTGCATCACACTGAATGAAGCCTGCACTTCTCCATAAGGGCTGCCTCACGCTAATCCACCTAGTGTCCCTCCTCCCTCCTGGCAGGACAGTCTGCACCCTCCCTCCCCTCTTTCAGCTTCCTCTCAATCCAGGTATCTCTGTCATTGCCTTTGTCCTTGAATATAGTTCTTTTCCACAGGAGTCACCTGCTGTCCATAATGTGTTTGTAACCAGGAACACGATCTGAATTTCTGTTGCACGAAACTTTGGGCTCTTATCATTTGCTTTCTGAAAAATCAATCCTAAAGTTCCTCAGGCAGAGGAGCATGGAGAACACAGAAGGTCCATACCAATTTTAAATTTTTTGTCATTCTTCTTCTCAGTCTTCCTAAAATATAACTGACATTTAGAAGATTATGCCGCTTAAAGGGATTAGGTGCATAGGAATAGAAAATTTGAAAGCAACTGTTTTTATTTTTGACCTGTCTCATCAATGTAGGAAGATTTTTGAATTATTTTCAATAGATACTCTGATGTAAGAAAGAAAGAGGTTTTAGCAGGAATTCACTTTTTCATTGGTACTGGGGAGTTACTTTTATATTGGTTGACAACTAACATTTATTAGAATTAGATGTCATTATCTTTCACGTATATTCTTTTGCCTTCTTTCTTGACATATTACTCTCGTAAGGAGAAGTGTTCTTTAAGAAACAATTCTATAGTGCTATTTTTAAATTAACCATTTTCCTCAAGTTATGCATGAGAAGCATCCTGATTTCCAAATTTGAACAGGCAATTATAGCCAATCCTTAATATTGACTTTTTTCACAACTCACATTAACTGGTTGTGAAAACAGAGAGGTAATTTACCAGGTGGTAAAAATTTTGATATTTTTAGCACTCTTGGCCTTTCAAAAATGTATATGCCCTATTTCATGGTAAATTCAGATGGTAATTAAATATTCTTACAAATTGATGTTAACTGTTGAAATGGGGATAATTGTAAATGCACAAAGAGCTGCAAGAAATAATATGGCATCTGCTGAAGTCAATTTTCTTGTTGCTGCATAAAAGAACCCAACCGAAAGCAGCTTGTGGAGGAGTGGGTTTATATTGGATTACAAACTCGATCTATCAGAGCAGGGAAATAGTGGCATGAGCAGAAGGTGGACATCACCTCTTCCAAAACACTGCCATACAATGGCAGGAAGGTGTACAAACACAGGAAAAGGGAAGCTGGCTATAAATCCCATAAGCTTGCCCCCAACAACACACCTCCAATAGGTTCCAATACTTAAATTGCCATCAGCTGGGTATTGAGCATTCAGAACACATTTGTTTGTATAGGACACATGGATCAAACCATCACAGTATCCCTGAGCTCTTTATATGGAACACCTCCATGGTGACATTCACTGCACATTCAGTATCTTCATACAGAACACCTCATGGTGACATCCACTGACCATCCAATATCTTCATACAGAATACCTCCATGGTGACACCCACTGCCTATCCAATATCTTTATACAGAACACCCCCATGGTGACACCCACTGCCTATTCAATATTCCTGGCCAGACCCAGTCAGGAGACAGAGGGACTCACTCACTGCTAGGGAGTGTCTATCCAACAATGACTACCTGGACTGTGAGTGTTATTCATGTGCTCATTCTTTAGTACATGTCATTTCATATAGGCCAATAATTAAAACAGAACTTAGAGAAAAGTAAGTTAGCTAACGGTCAGTAAGATCAAATTCACTCATTAGCACAGCCCCTCTAACTGGTGTGCTCATATTGTAGAATTACTCCTTGTGCCTTAATCCATCCTTTGTGGAGATTTGATCTGAATCTCTGATTCTTAGCTAGAATGAGAGTCCAGGATGTTCTCTTTTCTTGTGGAGCCTGATCAGTGTCTTGGGTTGCAGAAATATTTCAGTCTCATCCAAAAGCTTTCCCATTAACTTCCTCCATCCAACACTACCATGGGCTAATTGTAATATTTGAAAATCACAATGTTCATTTATTTATTTGAATAAATGGTAATGGCAGGGCCTCTTGCCATTGCAAACGAACTCCAGATGCCTGAACCACTTTGTACATCTGGCTTTAGGTAGGTATTAGGGAATTGAACCCAGACCCACAGGCTTTGCAAGCAAGCACCTTATATGCTGAGACATAATCCCGGCCTACTTGTGATTTTTGCCTCTATTTCCACGCCCTCATCTTCCATTTAAAATAGTTTGTGAAAACAGTTAAATATATTAATAGTGATCTGGATAGATCACTTCTGTCTCTAAGGAGCGCTTTAGCTTTAAAACAAGGAGTTAAAAAAATAGAATGATGCATTATATGAATGCTAGTTAAAAGTTAATTTTTGTGTCCACATAAATAAATGTACATTACCCATAAATAAGTCTGTACAAGAGACATTGACAATCTGTTTGATATCTTCAACTGATTATGATGAGTGGGAGACCCTATGTTTGGTCTGGGAGCCAGGTTTGGAGAGGTGCATGAGGAAGGCTTCCTCCAGAAGGGGTGTTAGAGGAGGGGGAGTCAAGGAAGTCAGTCTCTCCAGGGAATGATCCTGGAGAAACTGAATGTCACAGCTTCAGAACCAAGGAAATGAGAGTTTCACCCATGCCTTACTTTCAAAAACATTTTAGCATTTGAAAGTTTTTTTTAAAAAATTGAAGTAGGTAGCTTTCTCTGTAATTTTGATACCCTGAACATACTGAAACAGACTTATTGTAAAATTGTAGCACATAAAAGAAAGATCCAATGTGTTTTCATCATTGCAATCACTGTTAAATTTTTTTCCCTATGGCCCTGTCTTGTTACTGAACCTTTTTAGTTTTATACCTCTGACTAGTGTTCTGGAAGGCTCAGGTTACCAATATGACTGCTTTCAATTTCTTTCCCTAAGGAGGCAAACCTAGGCCAAATAAATAAAAAGTCTAGGATTCCAAATGATCTACCCAACTCATATCAGAAGATTAAAAACAAAGAAGTGAGTTAGCACTGAGAGGAGAAGGTGAGAAAAGAAAAAGAAAATGGTTTTTTTTTTCTAATCCTGTTAGAGATAATACATGAAAGACAAAAATGAATATAGCTCAAAGTAGCAACATTTTGTTCAAATAAATGACAATTTCAGGTCTATACTAGAATGATTCATGTGAGAGAGGCAGGACATGGGAGTGATGTGGAGACTGGTATCCATACATAGGTAAGCCTCCAGGTTTAGAATGACTCAGAAAGTCCAAACACACCTCCTTCTTAGACAAGATTACACTAGGCATAGAGAACTATAGCTTAATAAAGTTAATCTTAAATATGAGTACCTATTTTTGAGCAAGATCTTTGATTTTATAGTGAGTGACAAAAGTGCCCTAAGAGATGAAGTAGCCTGTACAGCGATCCCCTATGGAGGGTTGAGGGGTCTCAGAGGCTGGTACAGAGGACCTGGTCTTTGCAATGATTCACAGGAGATGGAAGACAGGCTCAGGACAGGTTCTAACGACACCTAAAGACCAGTGTTGCCTCCAAGCTCAGGAAATGCAGCCAGTTAGCACTGAAGCCAGGAACTGGTTTGAATTAATCCAGAGTCCAAAGCTGGGTACAAAGTTCGACATCATCTTCCTACTGCTAAATTCTTACTAATTCATGGTCCCCTACCACAAAGACTGATACAGACGGCCCATGGAGGAGGATATCCAGCTGACTGGGGATGGGGAAGGGGGGCAATGGGGAATTGGGGATAACAACTCATGGTTGGCCCACTAAACAATGTAACTCATTATGGACAATAAAGAAAAAAAATAAATCTAAAAAAAATAATAATTTTAAAAATTATTACTAATTCATTGTGTAAACAAGTGCCAGATACCAGAGTCTTTGGGATTACTGGCATTTCTTTTAAATAAAGCTTATCTTCATCCAACCATCCTCAGCACATTATTCTTCAGAAATATAGATGAGACATTTGTGATCACTAGCAGGAGGAGGTGATAAGACAAGCTGCCCACAAAGAATGAGAGAAATATACAACTTACTATTACAAGTGGGCTCAGTGGTCATGGTCAGGTGTGAAGCCCTGGGTTCAATTCCTAGTGGCAATATAAATAAATCATTACCAGTACTTAAAGGAAGATAGCAGCAAAGCTGGTGTGAGAATTCAGATGGGTTGTTTGAGAAAGTAAGTGTGAAGACAGACGATGGAAGGATGGATGGACGCATGAATGCACAGATGGATGAATGCTAAAGTGGATGTGCACATTGGCATCAACAGAAAGACAGAGGAGGGAACTTTCATCGAAAAGCCATTTGAAGTTGTTCCAGAAGGAAAATGGACCCAGCAGAAATGGGAAGCACATGTTGGATCGGCCAAGCTGAGTGAGAGCAGGAGCGAGGAGGAAGAGCTGGGGGGATCTTGTCACACTACACCGCCCATCAGGGGAGACCAAGGCACTAGACACCCTCAGCAGAGGCTGCAACCCTCAGGGGGCAGGGCTTCAGCTCTGATTGCAGGGGAGATTATATACTGTGATTATATAGCCACAGCGAAAGAGAAATGGGTTTCCTTAACAACCTTCTCACAAAGAAGTTTTGATGGTGTAAATAGGGAATGATAAAGGAGGCCTGCTGATATTTTTTAAAATAATATTTTTATGCATTTACAAGCAAAGAGAGAGAGAGAAAAGAGACAGAAAGAATGGGTATGTCAGGCCCTCCAGCTGCTACAAATAAACTCCAGATGCATGTGCCACCTTGTGCATCTGGTTTTATGTGGCTGCTGGGGAATCAGGTTTGTAACAGGCTTTGTAAGCAAGTGCCTTACCCACTGACTGGCCTATCCAGCTTCCTAATGAAATATTTTTTTCTGTTTTTTTTTTTGTTATCTTTATTGTCAATAATTAGATACATTGTATGAGCAAATCTTGTGATGTTACCTCCATTTCCCTCCTCTCTGTCCCCAACCCACTGGGCCCGCATACTAGATCAAGTCTGTGGGGTAGGGGGTTATGAATTGCACAAGAGGTAGCCAGTTTTTTTCTCCTTTGTGTGTCCTAATATTTTTTGTTTTAATTAATTAATTAATTTATTTTTGATATCTTTGTTATCCAAAATTAGATTGTATGAGCAAATATTGTGTTGGTATCCCATCTCCCTCCTCCCTGTTTGCAATCCACTGGGTATCCTCCTAGGCGGGCACACTGGGTCAATCTATGACGGGTAGGGGATGTAAAGAAAGAAAAGAGAAAAAGGTGACAGACATCCATAGAGAGTTGAGACTCTTGGGCCTGCGGTCTTTCTGTGTTTGTTCTGTCAAATTCCCTATGGTTTTCCCCCCTGTGCTGTCCGCCCACCTGGGACAGTTTGCTCTGTAGCCGCTTCTGTGAGCTGAGCAATATACACAGCCTTTAAAGAGCAGAGGATCCTTTATTCCCAGGTACAAGGATTTGTCAAATGTTCCATCGGATTACTTTTTAATTTGTCTTGCTTTGCTTATCAGATTATAAAACTAAGACAAAAATCCTCTGTTCTATCTTCACTTCCATTTATTCGTCCAGTCTTCACCTGTTTGCCTCCCCTCTGCCTGGTCCGTGTGCCTCTGTGCACCACTAACATGGTGAGCAATGACCAGACGAGGAGGTGCAAGGACTTCTATTCCCTGATATACTCAGAAAATGTGTTTCCACACTCATTTAGACTCTGTATTCATAATGTCAGCTTTGCAACCTGATCTCAGTAAAACCTGCTCCTATATATTGAAGGAAAGAAAGGCACTTTTCCCCAACTGGTCAATGGCCATCTCTGTGAATTCTTGTTCCTGATCTCATTGTTCTGTTGGAGGCTCAGCAGGGAGCTGGTTCATCCATTAGGCATTTGAAATGTTGAATTACTTTGCATCACATTTGTTCTTGTATTGTCTAGGCCCTGGCCAGCCTCCTAGGGTCGTCACACCATAATCTCAAACACAACATGTGCCTTGTGGCCCAGATGTTTTCCAAAAGGAAAAACTGCAGCCAAGAAAAGCAAGATAGTATCTTGAATACCCAAGGAAGAGATAGGGCTAAAAAGCAAGCATACAGCCAACTGTGTAGCTGTCCAAGAAAATGCATGCCGATTATTTGTGTCGTTGTGGTTGCTGTGATCAAATAGTAGAATTTAAAGAAAATGTTGATGATAAGATCTTTTGCTTCACAGATTCTCATAATATCTCCTTTGGTAGTGGGGACTTGGGGGTGTGACTGTTCACAGATAAAACTGGGATTGTATATCAGCAGTAAAAAAATCTGCATGAAAAAAGCAAGGGTTCATGGATGATGTGTGATTTCTTCATAATATGATACCATAAAAATGGCCTTTCCTAATCCTTGCCAGTGACATAAGGGACAGACAAATTGCATTTGGAGCCAAGGCTGGAGAGAAGCAGCTATTTAAACACTGCTTTTTTTGGTTATTTTCTAGTTTTTTCCCCTGACAAAATTTGTCATTTACATATAGTCAAAGTGTGCTCAGATATCTGTGTTTGTGTGCATGTGAGTTTCTTCTTATGGTTATATTTTCTTGTCGCAAGGGCCTCTTTTAGCTAAGTTGTCTATAACAAATTAACAACAATATGAAATCCCATCTACATTTTCATTCTAGTATCCTACTAACCAGTTCACCTCTTCTCATAGCTCCTGGTCATGAAAGGAATCCTTGGCAGTGTGGAATGACATGCATAGGTCATGATAATTCATTGGTTGTCGGGTTCAAGCCCACCTCTCATCTGATCTGGAGAGCCTGATCGTGGTGTGGTCGGACTTAGTCTAGATGAAGAGGAAGTTGGTTGGTTCTGAGGCAAGGGGCCATCTGAGTGTTTAGGTGTAGAAAAAGTGGTTGAGCTATCCATATATACCTTCCCTGAACTGAACTGTGACACACCTCAATGTGGAGACCTTGCTGTTACCTGGCATGAGTCAGGCAATATGGCTTTGAGAGGCCTGACCAGGGACAGTCTTGCTTAGTTTTCCACAGGTTCTGAAGCTCTGAGCTACTAAGAGTGTAGAGAGAACCCAGATCCCTACCTGTAGCTCTTCTCGTGGAGGTGAACTCCCAGGGCACAGACAGGAAACACGAGGTAAACATAATGACTGTTTTCTTTGGAATATCTCAGGTGGTCATTAACAGAGTGATCCTTTATTGCTTGAAGCTCATACAAGGGAACCAGGGATTTAAGGTGATTTTACTATGTACTTCCAAGAGTAATTGAGGTATATTGTTTTAAAACACACATGGAATTCTGGAATTCATTGTGGGGTCTTTTTTGTCTCTTTGTTTGATTTTTTTAAGATAGGTTCTCGTTCTATCCCAGGCTGGCCTGAAACTCACAACAATCCTCTCTCTACCAGTTCTGGGATTAAAGCTGTGTGCCACAACACCAGGCACTCACTGTGATTTTATTTCACTTCCTTTCTCTCCCCCACTTATCAAGTGTAAGCCTCTGTAAATTTAATTTTTCAGGCAATTCAAAAGGTGGCATGCAAATCCTCTTACTGACTCTGTGTTCATCCTGGGTCTCCCTTTCTCCTCTTGATGAAATCTCCAGGGATGTTTCCACTGCCGTGCTCTCTGCATTGAGACACTCAATGTGAAAATGGTCTCAGAAAAAGAAAGAAAAAATCTTCAACTGTAACCTCCAAACACTCCACCAGATGATATTGAGTCCTTATCTGCCTTCATTGTGATACGTGGAGCAGTTTTTAAAGCATGTCTGTGTGCTCTTTCTTTACTGATTACAATGTGCAAAGAAGTTGTGAGAACTGTTCCTGGGTTTCACTTGTCCAATCTGTCTTTTCTTGCTTAGCTGAGGTTTGCATTCAAGTTTGGTGCAGCAGTGACATTTCAGTGGCCTTCTTTAGCCTTGTAGGACAGTGTGTCTTCTTTCTGCCTTGATAATCAAAAGCGAATTAGATCTACCCTGCCTTCCCTAAAGACAAAGGGATCCAGGCTTTACCACCTCACTGATCATGGCGTGCATTGGGGAATGCATGCGGCATGCATAGGACCAGGTCTGTTCTAGAACAAAGAAATAAACCTGTTGTTCTTCCTTATTCATTTCAATAACTCAATTTCATTCCAAAGCTCAGTTCTAATCTACATAATGACTTAAAGGATATCACAAATACAATCAGGTATGGGTTTCATTTTGGGGGGGAAGGGGTCTGAGGAGAAATCTCCCCATTTATATGCATTCACTACGAGCATTTTGCTCATTGGCTGCTGGCAATAGACACAAAGCTTTTTCCTGTGGCCATATTTTCTAGACTGCTGGATTCCAGCCAGTCGCCTAATGGATCATAAGTGAGTCACTTTTATTCAGCCTCTCAGCAAAATCAGCTTGCTGGGCAGCACCAGTGTCCTGTGGTGTGGGGTCTTTGCCTGGGGTCGCCTAGAGAAACCCACTCACCCAGGATCTCTGCTTCCCTGGGTTCCAACTGGGGGTTGCCCCTGAATACTACCAGACAAGTCAGAGTCCTCTGTAAGCAGAAAGAAGCTTCCTGGAAAAAATTAGTCTGACTCTACAATTCCTCTGTAGGCAGAATTGGGTCAGGGAACAAAAATACTGACATATTAAATTGGATTTATATGCAGGGAATAATAACATTTGCCTGTCGTAAGTATCAGAGAAGTAGTGAATGCAGGGTACTCCTCGAAAACCTGAACCCCGTTTGATATTACACGGAGTCATAGCCCCATGCGGGAGGCTCAGTGTGCCTCCTTCAAGATGTGCTCAGTTCATGGGATGAGCCAGGTGATGTAAGCGTGCCAGCCTGCAGTGCTCCTGTAGGATTGCCAAGAGACTCTTCCTAACC
The DNA here is from genome assembly GCA_004024765.1 of Zapus hudsonius. NCBI lineage: Eukaryota > Metazoa > Chordata > Mammalia > Rodentia > Dipodidae > Zapus > Zapus hudsonius. Next base: position 21,527 of record PVHP010007957.1, read on the forward strand.
AAGTCCAGGGAGACATCACCCTCATGCCAGGGCTTTTAGGTATAAGAAAGTTCCACGATCCTTGTAAAGGGAAGCCATGTCACCAAATGCTTTTGCTGCTCTGATGGTTACATTGATTGACCACAGAATGCCTACATGTCACTTTTCTTAGGGAACATACTGGCTCGGGGGCTGCTGTTTGCAGAGGCACGATGGTTGTGCTAATGACTCGAAGGCAGTCCAGTATGTCGTCTCTGCAGGCCACTTATTTTGAGTGAACATTTCAGTCTCCAAACAACTCAAATTTCTAAATTGTCTTAACAGTCCCTGACATGAGTAAAAGGCAGAAGCAGCTTGTGCCTCCTTTCAGCGAGTCTCTACTTCAGAATGATTGCATAGAATGCGCCAGGCCTGAAAAGATGCTTGTAGCCTTTTTATTCCTCCAGAGAAAAGGGTGATGTACACGTTTCTTCTTTTCCTTCTGTCTGCTGCGGTGAAATCAAAAGATTGCAAACATCCTGTCAGGAAGAACAATCTGTGTTTCACTGTTCATGCACTGTGTTTGGTCAAAAGATCACTGAGATATAGGGACTCTGGTTGTGAGAAGAAGAGGTAATTCCCTTGCCTCTTGCATTCTGTTTTGAGCCCGTGTACATGACATTGCTTGTCCCAAGCAGAGGAGTGGGTCAGAGGCTTGGGTCCAGCTCTACTTTCTCACCCATTACACATCCAGCACCCTGGACCAGGGAGAGACCATGTACTCTGTGACTAAGGCCACAGGTCCCGAGTCTGATCTCTTCTCTCCTCTCTAGAATCTGTCTTGCTAAAAGTCAGATTTTTACAATGCATGTCCTACATAGTATCCAACGCTTGTTAATATCAATTATTATTATAATTTAAAGCCTAGATCGCCCATGTGCTCGGCAATACTTTGCAATGTTCTTGGAACTATTTCTTTTTCCCATAGATGAGCGATCCAATTTCATTGTGTTTTCTTTTCCAGAGTTTCCTATATGTAACTGTTCTGATACTTCAGATTGTGGTATTCCTAATATTAAGTCTCATGAGGTCCTTCGGGTTTTTGAAAAATGTTCTTTTATTGTGTTTTTCCTTCCTGATTCATCATTGTGCTAGATCAGTTCCTTCTTTTTCTTTTTTTAGCATGACTAATATTAATCAAGTCTGAGTTCCAGTCTCATATTCCATATTTTAATTGTATAAAGCAGCTAGGAAGACACATACTGACAAGATTCTGAGCCTAAATAAGATTAGGTCATGTCTAAGACAAACCATCCTATGAGTCAAGCACAATGTGTGGGTGTGTACACATGTGTGTGAGAAACAGAATATATTTAGGCACAGCCTGTGACACTAATATTTCCTCAGACAGCCCCTACTCAGTGTTGTAGATAAATGAAAGAGTTGCTACAAATTAAGACCCTGAGATCAAGAAAAATAAACAGTTTGCCTAAAATCCCCCAGTTCTGGTCAAGTCAGGTTAGACCTTAGGGGTGTTTTTGTTTTGTTTTGTTTTTTTAAAGAGGATTTGACAAACTGACTGGCAAGCACATGGCTTTTCACAACTAGTGATCATTGAAAAGAAAAGTACAGGTGGATTTCAGCATAGCCATAAGTTTTGAGTTATTAAAATTTGCCAGCCAGGCTGCTGTGAACTCAGGAATTTTAAAGCAAAACTGTGGAGTGTCAATGCATCTTTATCTGTTTCAAGGGGGTGGGGAGGAGGGGGAGGGGAAAATAATGGCACTTTCTATACATAGTAAATATAGATTTCACTGGGCATCAGGAAGGAGGGAGACTTGTAGAAATCACCACTGGAGTTTGAGACCAAGAGAACACTGCTGGGTGTGTGGAGGAGGAGTGGGGGGCTTCTCTCGTGGGTCTTCAGATGCATTCTGATCATGTACATATGATCAGAAGGACACCCCTTTTGTCTCTTTTCAAGTAGCACCTCCCACTAAGAATCAGAGGCCTGGAAATGAAAGTGTACATTGCCTACTTCTATCTATGTTTTTCCAGAAGCAAAGTATCATTGTGCCATTTCATTATCAAAATAATATCCAAATAAGGATATTATCAAATGAACTCTGAATAGTCCAAAAGCACTTAGCACATTCAAGGCCTTGGAGACTATGCTAGTTCAACTGAATGTCCCCCAATAGATTCAAAAGTGTAAAGATCTTGGACTTTTGGACTGTTGTCCACAGTGCTGCAAGCCAGCATCTGGATGCTTAAAACATCAGACTGACGAGTCAATGAAAGTGACCACAAAAGTAGGTGATTTTGAAGCTCAAGAATGCATCAGCCTCCTTCCAGGAGTACTTGCCAGCTTTCCAGTCTGCTCTCCCTGCTTCTCCCAGTCCCAGGTAGACACGAACATGGTTTTCCATGCTGATTCTATGTTTCAGGAGGAATTACATGCCATTGAGCTTTACAACAATAAGTGAAATGTTCTCAACAGAATCAATTTCAGAGAGACAGAGAAAGTGAAAAGATGGCTCATGCCTTAGAGAAGGGCTTCCCCAGGGCCGGATCATATTAGACAAGGTCACAGTCCTCTTCCCTTGCAAATCACCTGAGAGAGGGAGACATGCAAGTGGTAGAAATCAAAATCTACATATTTGAAAACCGCATCTTTGTCCTGCTCAGTTTCCCAAGGTGATCCTCATTGATGCTTACGTCCTTCATCAGCCCTGATCTCTAGGAAACAGAGAGAAAAATACAGGAAAGTCCTGAGTGGGTCATCATTTCAGAAATATTAACTCTAATAAGCACCATCACAATAAATGCTGGCTTTTTTTTTTTTTTGTATTTGGGACCTTATCTGTTGTAGACTCCACTGGGATGAATCTCCAAACCAGGCACAGTTTTGGGAGGAAAGTATTTATTGAAGCAGCAGATCCAGGGGAAGTTCCATAAAGGAGAAAGAAGCTGGCCCCCTTTCACAAGTACAAGCAGAGAGAAACTCAGCACCAGTACCTCCAAAACAAGCAAGCATACTCTAACTTCAACAAACAGCAGGAGCTCCAGATTTCAGCTCAGACTGCTCTTTGCATATGTATAGTTGGAATTTCACATCCACCTCAGAATCACCTAGGGTTAGAGCCTAAGTGACACCTCCTCCAGCCAGGCAGCTGGAAAAAATCTTTTACAGTTTTGAATCTATTGGGGGACATTCAGTCAAACTACCACAGTATCCAAGGCCTTGAATGTGCTAAGTGCTTGAATACTGAGCAATATCCCTAGCTATTTTTTCCATCTTATTTTCAGTTAGGATCTCACTGAGTTGCCCAGGCTGGTCTAGAATTTGACAGGCATTCTGCCTCCACTTCCAAAACAGCTAGGATTCCAGACCTGCAGTAGCAACCCTGCGTAATTTTGGCTGTCTCTGCCTACTTCTGTCTGTTTTCTTCCAAGTTTATTGAGGATGGACGTTAGTAAAACCTCATATTTTTAAAGAACTTTTAAATGCAATATTCTTTTATATTTTTGAGTTGTTTACTGGGTATCTCTTAGTAAAATCAAAGTTGAGCAAGCTTTAGGACCAGATGGATGTTGCTTATGATTCATTTCTCTCCATAGAACTGTTTGTTGTTACATTAAAGGTGAGACCTGGTGTGCTAGTGTGTGCGTGGCACTTGGGAGGCTGAGGTAGGTGGGTTGCCATGAGTTCAAGGCCAGCTTGAGACTACATAGTGAATTCCAGGTCAGCCTGGGCTAGAGTGAGACCCTACCACGGTAAACAAGAAATGAAATAAAATAATAAAACAGCAGAAAAAAAAAACCCACAAAGGTGAAAGAACAAATCTTCAGAGAAGCTCATTGAGAAAAATATGGAATTGCTCTTGGGGTGAAGGAGTGATGTCCAGGTCAGCCCATTCTGGTGAGGAATGACTCTGTTACCCAGGGAAAAAAATTCTGGACCAGCAATCAGTGAGCTTCACCACCATGCCTGTTACTGTCATCAGTGATGGGCCCTTCAAAAAGATCCTTAGAGATGCTTTGATAGGTCTGAAAAACCTTCTGTACGATTAAGAAATACTTCCTTCTTCATATCCAGCTCATTTTTGACTTAAGCAAACCAGAGGTTTGCTTTGTGCCAAATATCTCATGGTGACAGCTTTGTTCTCCAAGCTTGACAAAACTTCCTCTCTCTTACGTGCCCACTGCTAAGCCCCTCAAGTGCCAGCTGAGGAAATCCTTCAGAATAATTCAGTAGAATTCCAGCTCTTTCCAGAAGAGAGAGCTAACCAGTTTTGGAGCTGAGAGCTGCATTCCACTTATATATGTGTGCCAGAGCTGGCTAGTGATGGTAATAGAGACCAGTCCAGGGCTGTGGAAATCTCTTAGAGATGCAGGTGCAACTGTAGATAGGATTTTCGTAAATTAGCACAGTATGACTATTACTTTTAATAGTGTCAGAGTTATGGCTTAGGTTTATTACAAATTAGAGAAACAAAATCTGGTGCTGTCAGTGATGTCCCAGTGTAATACAGAGCAGTCTGTCAGACATCCACGTGCTGAATAGATAAGAGCCACTTTCTCTGAGGAAGCACACGGAAGAAAGCACTAGGGAAATTTTTTTTAATATATATAGCATTCAAGGAGCAGTGGGAAAAATGCAAGAAAGGCAGTTATGGGAACAGACATGAGCTTCTAAATCTTAAGGAAGGATGATCGTAAATGAAGAGATTATAAAAGTAAATATCTGTAAATGTGTATGTATGATAGGATTATTTCTTATAAGTGCTATTATTTTCACCTGAAATTTATAATTCCTTCTGTATGCAAAATAATTCCTATTAATAGAATTATTTCACAGCCTATATTATCTTGCTAGATGCTTCTAAAGAACACAACTTTGTATGTTTGAAATTATGTATGTTTAAATTAGAGACCAAAAATAATCATGAACACTCTAAGAAAATAAAATAAAATCATAAATTTAAAAAGAATGTGTCCACAATATGCCCACAGCAAGGCCATCAGAAGACATACACACAGCTATACCATCTTCAACTGCAGTGGAGAGAGAACATTTGGTAGTGCAGATGGTAAAAGCCCTGGACAATCAGAGGTTCGTAAAAGCAAGCAGGCGTGCTTAGGAAGGGAGAGCAGAGGATTGAAGCGCACATCTTCCCTTCAGTCCACATCAGCATTGCTCCAGGGCCAGCAAGGAGAAGAGTTCTTATCCTCTGGGGTTCAGTCCAGACTACTACCCAGGGCAGTCTCTGAGAATTTGTAGTTGGTCTTTTCTGGGTCCCACACAGCATAGCTATGAGATGATATTGCTACTCCCCATAATGGTGGTAGTTGGGTTTGACTTTTTATATAACATTAAATTATATTATATTATAAGTTATTATTTTAATATTAAAATCTTGCAGCCAGGGCTTGATTTCCAGAGAATACCACGTCGAGTGCCTTTCTCCAGAAGGAATTTGCCTGGACAGACTAAGGGAGTGTATCACCCAGTTCCACAATTGCCATTATGAATGCTTCCGGTGATGTCTTAATACGAACCCACAGTTATCCTACCAAGAATAACTCGTGCCTTTAGTAATGATCTACATTCTCTGTATAGCAGCCTGTGAACTGGTGTCTTGGTTTCCACTTCTTAGGCATGTATTTGTTCCATGGTCAATTAGTTTGAAACCATGTATGGGCAATTTTGCCCGAACAAAGCTACCGTGCAGCTATAACTTTAATTAAGTAATCATTAAAAATGAAACTTGGCTGCTTCCCCCTGGCCTGTGGATGACAGTGATTGAGGGCCTTGGTGTGCCCATGGTGGCACAAAAATGGAATCAGTTAAATTAGCGTCGTTGTCAGACCCTGATTCTGATTAGTTAAACAGCTTGCCTGGGTTAGTGATTAATGCAGTTGAAGGGAAGGAAATCTGCTTCCCACGAGAAGTCAAAAGAGATTATTTAATGGAAGAGAAGTCTGTGACGGTTGTCCAATGGTATCAGCATCTTTGAACTTAGTCAATGGTAGATGAACTTTGATACAGGGGCTTGAACAAAAAGTGGAAAATGCCTTGAAATGTAAAGAAATAATATTCTGTGTTTTCTGTTTACATCACCATGTGGATATGATAAGTGCAGCTTTTTAAATTGTTAACATACCTTATTGCATTGTCCTTAGCTTCTTTCCTATTGACAATGGTCATGGTTCATATTTTTCTGTAGTACCCATCTGTATCTCTGTTGTAGTCACCTTTTCTAGTTGCTGCACAGAAAGAACCCAAACAAAAGCGGCTTGTGGAGGAATGGGTTTATTTGGCTTATGGACTTGAGGGGAGACTCCATCCTGGCAGGGAAAATGATGGCATGAGCAGAGGGGTGGACATCACCTCCACCACAGCACTGCAAACAGTGGCAGGAAGGTGTGCCAAACACTGGCAAGGGGAAGCTGGCTTATAACCCCCATAAGCCCGCCCCCAACAACACAGCTTCATCGAGGTTGTAAAACCCAAACTGCCATCAGCTGAGGATGGATCTATCAGAACACATTCATTTGTTTGTGGGGGACACCTGGATCAAACCATGACAATCTCTTTAGTCAAGTTATGGAGTTGTGGTTCTGCCACAGGAAATCTTTTCCCTGGGGTGATGAGATATATGTTCTCATCTCCCTAGGGAAGAGGTTTCCACATCAGTTCTGGGGAGTTTGTTATAAAGCAGGTTATCAGCAAAACAAATAATAAATTTAACTCTTCCCATGCACATACTTCACCTTCTTAGAATGTAATAATTCAAATTATTTAAGTACAATATATTATGGTGCATATTTTAGTATATTCACAAAATTGTACTTTTTCCCAAACCTGGAACATTTATACCACCCCATGAATCCCCATTCCCATTCGCTATCATTATCCATTTTCTTTTCCATCTTACCCCTAAGTACGGCTCGGTTTTATGCATGTGAATGGCATGTGTGCATATGTAGGTGTGTACAATGTGCGTGAGTGTGTATATGGAGGCCAGAGAGCAACATCAGATGTCTTCCTCAATTACTCTCCTCCTTGATTTTTTTTTTGAGACCTGATCTCTCACTGAACTTGGGGAACTCACCAATCGAGCTAGACTGTCTAGCCAGCCAGTCCCAAAGATCCTCCTGGCTCTGTCTTCCAGCACTAGAATTAAAGGCCCCTACCACCAGCTTTTCCATGGGTGCTGGTTCTTGGGCTTGCATGGCAAGCACCTCTTTCTGATGGTTTCTTTCAGGATTTTGACGGGTGGTGGGAATGCTTACATAGAAAGTAGTTCAAATGACATTTCCACGTCTCCTTTTTGCTCTAGTCATAGGCTAGCTGTGGCTGTTGGAGGCAGGGCTGCAGCAGTCCAGCCTGAGAAGTGGAGGCTTCTCCAGAAAAACTAGTAATTCCGCAGAAGAGGGTCTTTACTGTCCCAGTGTCCCTTCCAACATCTCTGCCTTGCTGAACATTGATTTATCTCAGATCCTGTCAGCAAGAAATGGAATCTGCTGAGCAAGCATCTGTAACCTAATGGTGCTTTATAGAACAGAGTTGTGGCCTTTCAGTAACAAAGAATGATGCAGAGGAAATGAGTTAATTTAACAAATTGCTGGTTGCCTACCAGACATCTTAGCAGAGGAGTGGTATATGCAAGGTGTGCTAAAAATACTGTTTCCTTCATGGTTTCCTCCCAGAACCCTCTGGAGAGGCTATAAAGGTGGACAGATTGCTGAGCATCTTAGAAATTTCAGGAGCAGAATTAAGTGAATTTACATTTGAAGCTTTAAGACCATGATTTTTTTTCTCAAGAGATCATTTATAGTCTGGGTATTTTCATTTGTTGGGCAGGGGTACTATTATGCTGAAGTCGCCAAGGGTTACTAAATTACACAATGCCTTTGAAGAGGCGTGTATCACTGACCAGAAGATGAATCTGCATCAAACAAAGTTAATAAAAATGGTTATGTGTTCAATGACATGACAACAGGAAATAGAATAGACAAAGAGGTCAATGCAAAATTTGCATTAAAGAGCAAGTTCTCATTTCCCAAGGCTCAAACCCGTTCATGACTTGAAAAAAAAAAAAAAAGGTCCATCTTGTCTACCTTTCTGTGCTATCAATTGGTCCATGCTTTCTTTTTGCCAAGATTGCTGTGAAATTAAAGGAACATGTTCACATATTTCTGGATTGGAGAACATCACTGAGACATAGATTCTTTGGTCATAACACAAGCAAGCAGGACTCCATCATTTGGAGACAGGTTTTATTGGTGCTAGCACATTTCAGCCAACCCATCCCCAATCATCTGCAGATGGCTAATAAAAGCTAGAGAAAGTCTCATCAGAGAAATGAGTAATCTGTGGGGACAGCAATGCAGTCCGTGCCTGTCACTGCTGATTTGTGATCGCTTTTATGGCCACTGAAAAATACTGGTTTGGCTTCATAAAATATATCGTTGTTTCTGTTGTGAGATATGTTTACCAAATTCTGAACACTACTAAAATGTCTGTTGATTACTATTTAAATTATATATGGAGAGATAGATATAGATGTATGTATATATTTATATGTGTGTATGTATGTAATGAGGTACAGATTTTTGTAGCAGCAATAAGCATATAATAAATGGCCACATGTTTTAAATAACTTCTGTTCTACTTGACAAAAAATGTCAAAATTGCAACAAAAAAATTTAAACTCAATTTGTGAAGGACAACAGGTACTTTTCCATTTTGAGAGGTGACTCTTCTGTATTTTTTACGAATAAGAACCAGGTTTTCATTCATTGATTAACTAGAATTGGAGGAATCAAGATTTAGATTTCATCTCTAACAGGCATACCACTTCATAAGTAAAAACGGTTGAGCATAGCCGAAACCGCCATTGTTTATAGGTTGAGTTCAAGTCTTTCTTTAGAGTAATAGAGCCTCAAATTTGGAAGAAACCTTGAAATCACCCTTCATTCGCTCTGCAGCGAGTCATCTGGAAGACCATCCGCTGCACACTGTCTAGCATTCCATGTTCTCTGGAGTTTCTAAGGAAATGCCCAAGCATGGAAGTTGGTCATTTTGTCTTGCAACAACTCTACAAGCATTTGCAAATACTAAGCAGAGATGTATGTGCCTCTAGCCTCCATGAATTAGATCCAGTTTCTCCTTCTCAAATAAATAAACACCCTGCGTGTTTCAGGTTGACATGGCCAGATTCATCTCCACAGTAGCTCCCCCACGCTCTTGTGGGTTCACCATGCAGACTGTGCCCCTAAATCAGATCCACTCAATCTTCTTTATACACTTGCTGTTTGAAGACCATTTCCAATGGTGGCTGAGTAGGTTGCATTCAAGGGCCAAGTGAAAAAGGCAGTGATGCCAGCAATTCAACCACTCATAGAACTCCAGCCCAGGGAACTCGAAGCAGTGTGGGCAATATATGGCTTAAGGGGTTATCTCTGTAGGTGTATAATGCTCTCTGTCCATTGAGTTGCCTTCTCCTCTTGGTACTGATGTTAAGGGGTTAGCAGTTCGGTTGCCTAGCTGGGGAAAGTTTCTAGATGCTTGAATCTCTATGTTGAAGAAGTGACCAAAGACTAGAATATTACTGAAATTTACAGAAAGTTTCCCTGATTCCCTCAGAGCCCAAAGAAAGCCCTTGTGTTGACAGTGTTATTGACTTCTAGGTTATTATTGCATTTGTGCTGGATCCCAAGACTCAACAAGGACAGGAAAAGAGGGCCGCAGTGTGGGGAGAGAGGGAGTTTTGTTAGCTTGAAGTGACATTTTAATTTGAAAGCTTCCTCCACCCTGTTCGGTTCAATCACAACAGAAATGAAGTGGAAATCCCTGAGGTACAGCCACAGTGTAATAGTGTATTTCTAATTTTCCTGCCAATTTGATAAAGCTAGTTTCAGGATTGATGAAAAATATAGCCTTGTGGTTTATTTTTATGATGTTGTGTGTGTGTGTGTGTGTGTGTGTGTCAGTGTGTGAGAGAGAGACAGAGAGAGAGACAGATTGTATTTCATATTAGCAATGGAAACATTTATTAATATAAGTATGCCCCAGATATTGCATGGAAGTATTTACACCGAAAAATACCACATTATAAGAAATTCAAGTTAATTTATATTTTCACTCAATATGGACATATCCATGATAGCCTCAAGCTTGAGATCTTACCCTATTATCAGCTCAGATCTATTACAGACAAATATGTAATATTTGTGAAATTGTCATAACCACCTAGACCTTGGCAGTTTTCTGTAAGCAGGGCATGCCAACCTATGAGTCTTTGTGTGTGTGTGTGTGTGTGTGTGTGTGTGTGTGTGTGTGTGTGTGTGTGTGTTGCTGGGGACATAGCCCAGAGCATCATGCGTTCTAGGTAAATGCTGTGCTCCTGAGCAACACTTCTAGCCTCAGCCCATGATCTTGATCTTGTAGCAGTATTGTACTTACACTCCTCAAGAAAAATTTCTGTTTGTAAGAAATAGCATCATTGACTGTCAAGTGACTCAAGTGTCATTCCTGGGGGCCTATCACCTCATGGTTCCCTTGCAAGAGCTCTAGCTGGGTCAAGCTGATGGTTATACAAAGTGGTCAGGTGGTCAGGAGTAGAAGGCACCAAATGGACAGGACTGATGGCAAATACGAGACAGTTGCCTGAGACAGTAACATCAAGTGTATCATTCAATACTAAGGTATAAATTCTAGACTGTGCACTAGAGAAAAAAGAAAAAAAAAGAGATTTTCTTGAGGAACCTGAACACGAATGCACTGTTTGGTGGACAGCACGGGCCGGGAGACAACTTTAAGGCACAGAGGGAGGAAGGGCACCGTGGGTTTAAAGGATTTGAATCAGACTTGGCGGAGGGTGAGGAAGGTTGCTTAAGAAAATGTTCTGGAAGAATGAGATATAGTGGACTGATAAAAAAAAAAAAACTGTTCAGACAAGGTTTAGATGCTTAACCTAGATCCACAGATAAGCAGCCTTTGCCTCAGTAGGTCTGAGCTGATAGAAGGGGGGGCGGGGAATGAAAGGGTTTTGGACATCATCGAGAAGTCCCTCCTGAAGGGATACTTTAGGGAGGATTTGCAGATGTTAATTGCATTTATGAAAAGATCAAATGTAGACATAGATACATTCAAATAGTTTATATATTCTTTCATTCATCTTATTAAGGCTAGAAAAATAGGACTCATAATCATCTTTATAGGCAAGTAGTAAAATCTGTTTAGCGTTTGCTTATTTCAGCTGTGTTTCACTGCAAGCAATGGAGCAGTCGTTGTGCCTGGGATGTGTGTGAGGATCACTTAGCTTCTCTTCTAAGTAAAACTTGAAAATTAAGAAATGATATGGGGCTGGAGAGATGGCTCAGCAGTTAAGGCACTTACCTCCAGTGCCTAAGGCCCCAGGTTCAATTCCCCAGGACCCACATATGCCTGACCCACAAGTTGGTGGCCCTGGTGCGTGCTCTGCTCTCTCCTTCTCTCTCTCTCTCTCTCTCTCTCTCTCTGTATCTCTGCTTGAAAATGAATAAATAAAATATTTTTTAAAAAGCAGAAGAGCCTTCCTTAAAAAAAGAAATGATATGGACGTAGATCTCTAGAAATATGAATAATTTTCCCCAAATTAAATAATCAAAATGGTACATTTAAGGAAAATTTGATCTATAATTTCATGCATGAATGGGAGTCCCTATTTGACAATCATTTCAGATCTATTCAAAAGATTTTTTTTTTTGAAAACCTTTTGTAATAGTCTTGGAGACTGGAAGTTAGGATGCGATGGTGGTTTTCTCCCAGAAGTTTAGATTTTCTTAAGTGGCACACCAACAAATATTAGCTTCTTTGAGTTACTTTGACCCAGTTGGTCAGTAAAAGTTATAGTCAAAAGTAATCATACAGCACATGACTTCAACAAAAAGAAGGCTTTGTAATTGAATGTTTTTGTTTCTTTGAAAATCATTATCAGAATACATAGAATTATAATGAGTTAGTAAGTTAATAAATCCTATTGTGAAGCCAAATATTTGTATATTTTATTTTAACATCATCTGATATCTGGAAGGTAAAATACATTGAATAGATAAAGAATATACTTTCAAAAGGGAAGTATATTTTGTGCTTAGTGGCAATAGTACTTGCTTGATATGTTGTATTTTTATTCAAATAATGAACATAATTTATAACCAGTTATCACATACATCAGGCTTGCCTTTCTCTTTCTGTAGAACAAATACACATTTTTATATGCACATGGATTAGACATGGTAGCAAAATATTGTCAGTGATAAAATTAAATCGGTGATTGTCTAGATTGAAAAAGGTATCAACTTTTAAAAAATATTCATTTATTAATTTTCAAGCAGAGAGACAGAGAGAGAGAGAGAGAGAGAGAGCGCCAGGGCCACCACCCTGTGGGCCTGGCATATGTGGGCACTGGGGAATTGAACCCGGGACCCCAGGCACTCGGGGCAAGTGCCTCAACTGCTAAGCCATCCCTCCAGCCCTGGTATTGACTTTTAAAACCAAGATTCGCATTCAAAATCCTTAGCCATGCTCTTGAAACAAGATTAGGAGGAGCAATAATTGCTCACAGACTTTCCTCAGAACTGTTTTCCGGGCAATTGAGAGAAGAAGGAACACGTTAGAGTTTGCTTCAATCACATTTAATATGAAATCAACTGCTACATTAATTTATTCAGGCTTGACCCACAGTTATAATTCATGACCAAAATGTTTGCATTTATTTGATTGGATTGCTAACATTACATATTAAAATAATTGAACATTGAATTTCCAGTCAAAAATGACATGTGTTTAAGCTGTGTGCTCAGCCAATAGTTAAATAAAAACTTGTCCTATTGGGGCTGGGAAGATGGCTCAGTGGTTAAAGGCACGTGCTTGCAAAGCCTGCCAGCCTAGGTTCAGTTCCCCAGTGCTCATGTAAAGCCAGATGCACAATGTGGCGCCTGCATCTGGAGCTCATTTGCAGTGGCAAATGCCCCGGTGCACATATTCATTCTCTCTCTCCCTCTCTCTCTTTCTCCCTTTCCTTCTTCCCACCCCTCCTCTCCCTCTCTTCTTCCTTTCGTTTCCTTCTGCTCATAAATAAATAAATAATATTTTAAAACATAAAATGCCAGGCTGGAGAGATGGCTTAGCAGTTGAAGTAATTGCCTGCAAAGCAAAAGGACCTTCGTTTGATTCACCAGGAGACGATCCTGCGCCCTTCAGAGGAGCTGCTGGTTACCTTCAGAACCTGGATGTTGCGCTAGCATTGTATTATCCACATACTACATGAAGATCTTTAGCTCCCCCTTCTCAGAGTCTTTAGCCTTCACACTAAGAACCTCCATTGAAAAATCCTCAAATAGCCAAGCAGAGTCTTGGGGAAAGCTAAGGCTTTGGAACTGGGGATGTGGTTTTGAATTTTGGCTCTGCAGTTTTCCATCTGTAGGAATTGGCAAACTCCTTCTTTTTCTGAAGTGCTGTTTACTTTCTGATAAGCAGGGAAATATTGCAGAAGATCAGGTTATTGTGAGAACTCCATGAGTCATGAGCAGCCCCCCCCCATATGATCAAATCACATGATCCACATGGAAGTGGTCATTTCCTTTCCCTGGATATTCCTCCCTGAGAGAGAAGGGAAAAGGCTAGGGGAAGCATTTATGTAGAAAATGAGGTCTCCTTCACGTTGCTGAGAGCACACATGGGTGTACCCACCCTGACTTCGTAGAGAAGTGGGGTCCTGGGCAGCCTACACATTGGAGTTTTCATAATGCTGAGCAATCACATTAAGTACTGTGTGGCCCAGGGTGACACTTGACATTTATACTTTCTTTAAAGTAATTTCCGTTATTGCCTTTTCTTTTTATTATGGACGAAAATATCAAACTGTAGAGAGTTCACCAAGCCGAAGCTTCCATTTTTTTTCCTTCCAAGCATTTTTCAAGGACATCAAACACTCTTCCTAATTACTTTTTATTGATTTTTTGACATTTCTGCTCAACATTGATTGCTTATTTTTAGGAAACAAAAGGATACTAAGCTAAAAATGTTAATGGAGCATTTGAAAATACAAAGTTCAATATTTTAGTCTTGTTTCTTCCAGGCAATTGCAGCTTGAAAAATAATACAGCAGTTTAACTATGTTCTTCAGTTAGCTTCTCTTACTTGAAAAATAAATAGAAAATTCTAATATGCTCACATTTCTTCCTCAACTTTAACTTATTTTGAACAATTTTAAAATTTTACCTTGCAATAGTATTCTCAGTTGAATAAAACCTTAGTAAATATCTGCTGAAAAGTCAGATGACCTCGAAAGGAATAAGAGAGACAGACACTGAGGATACCCAACACAATCTGAACAGAAATCCAGAGATTATTAAGATCTCAACAATAAAGCAGACCTAAAACTCACCCACCATGACTCAGGGATCTGAGCAGAAAAGGGAGAGGAAAGATTCTAAGAGCCATGGTGGGGGAGAAAAAACAAAAACTGGCTACCTCTCATATAATCCATAACCCCCTATCACTTCTCAATCCCATGGTTTGATCCAGCAAGCCCACTTAGGACGACCCCCAGCCAGGTGGCTACAGGGAGGAAGGAAATGGGGACACCATCATAAGAGTTGTTCATACAATGCATCTTATTGTTGACAATAAATTTGAAAAAAAAAATCCACTGAAGAGAGATTATACGAATGAAATTAAGCACGCTAATTCTGTATCATACATTCTTACTCCAATTTTATAGTCATTCATCATTAGTAAACCACTCTGACTATTGTTCAGAATGAATATGTAAGCCAGCCTGATGATGTGACCGTTACATGTGCCACCATGTCTTACTAGAGGTCCTCTTACTTATATTGAGAATATAGACATGTCCTTTAACCTCCTTCAGCCTCAGCTTGTTTTTGAAAAACAGGAAATTCTATTTTATTGGTTATTGTGAAAGTTTGTTAACTTGCCAACTGTTTGGAGCATAGTAAGCATTTAATATATATCCAATTATTCTTGTCTGAGCTAAGAATTCTTGTGGCATTACTATACATCTGCATTTATTTCTCCTCCACAGGAGGGGGGAGGTCATCAAGAAGAAATGAAGCAAGGGGTCAGCCTTTGCCGTTTGCAGCTGACATTACCAGGGGCAGGTGCACAGCTTACTGCGGGGAATGATTGTTGATCTGTCAAAGCTCTGCTGTAATGCTACGTGTAATGATCTCATACAACAAAAAGGAAGATGCCTAAAAGCAAAATAAGGCGCTCTAGAGAGCATCTGAGATTTGCAATCACAACACATCTTCCCTCCTTGCCTCCTATTTATTCTGTGCTGCTCCCTTGACCTTGAACACTACCTGAAGGTCAACACATGGCAAGTTGCATGCCTATAAAACATGGGTCTTGTGAGGACATTTAAATTACTCTTTAGTGGTGAGTGTTTTCATTCTCGCTGCCTTGGAATCCAGCTTGTATCCTAGAAATACGACTATTAAGAGTAGGAACTGGATAAATGGCTAGGCCAGAAAAGTGCTTGTCATGCAAACATTGACGACTTGCGTTCAGCCCCCATCTCCCACATCAAAGCTGAGCTTGGTTGTGTTAGCTCATAATCCCAGTACTGGGCAGAGAGAGGCAGGAGGCTCCCCAGGACTTGGCAGCTAGCTGGGTCAGTGAGCCCTAGGTGTCAAAGAATAAGTTGAAATGCAGTTGACACTTGATGTTGACAATCTGGCCTCCACACACATGATCACACTCGTGCACTCACACCCACACACACAGCAGATGTGCACACCTTCACACACATAGCAGGCATACATGCAGGTGCACCACACAGAAGAATGACTAGACTTGTTTCTTCTGTGATAAAAGACAACAGCAGATTTTATTTCAATCTCAGGAAGTTAATACAACATTTAATGTTTAGAACAGGTTTAGGTGCTAAATAACCATGCATTCAAGTAAGCAGTAAACCTGATGTGGTCTTTTCCTCTGGCACTTTTCTCATTGAGCCAAAGTTAACTCTGACAGTTCGGTCTCACTGAACATGGGAGAAAGCACATTCTAGGCAGAATTTCCCAGACATCATTTCTAGCTTGCAAAAGAATCAAGACCCTCTGTGGTCGACAGAAGTGTGTCTATCACAGGTACCAATGACTTATGACCTTTCTTCATTTTAAAGTGACCTTCCACTTTCGACGACATCTCAGTGGAAATTATAATGAGTCCCATAGCCTTAAATGGACTGGCAAGCAGGACTGTTGGAAATATGAAATGAGAGGAGAGGGAAGGGAACGTAGGACATCTCTTCCCATTCAGCAGCAACTGCGCCTTTTATTCAACTTTTAAATCACTTTTAAGAAAATCATCTCTTTTTCCTAAATTAGCCCTGGGGAATTAGAAAGGTTACATTTAAATTCCACTTTTAGAGTCAGTAGAAGTCTGTATCAATGGTCATTTCTCATCCGATGTCACACATGTTGCTTTTACCTTATGACGTCATCAGTTCAGCTGAGCAGGAAGAAACGTATTGGATCCTAAACTTCCCCTTGGCTCTGTTAGGGTGATTATGGCAAAGCCCCCAGTGCCCCCTCTGAGGTTTCCTGTAATGACTCATGATAACGATGGATTCCTTCAGTCTGACCTCTGTTCCTGCGGTTCTGTGATCTAAGTACCATTGGAACTTAGTACTGACCTCATGCAGTGTCTAGTCAGAGTTTCTAGTAAAATAGATGGGAATTTTTATTGACTTGGACATATCTCTTATCCCTAGAATTAGATCATTCATGACCTCTTTGGCAGGGTTACGAAAATGGTCACCATCGCCGGCTGGCGCCTGAATCTTCGGTCTCACCCTGCAGAAGACCACAGGACTTCATTGCTGGCCTGAGTACCTCTGTCTTTCTCATTGGCTCCTTGTCACTAGACTGATTTCACAGCATGGGTCACATTATCCATTTAGTATGTTAAATTTCACAAGTCTTCCATGCTGGTATGCTTGTGGCTACTATGTAGTTCGCCATGGGAAACTCCACCTTCACAGTAGGATTTGAAGTGAGAATATTCCACAAATTCTAATAACCTCCAGTCTGTCAGCTCAAGGAAGAAATGAGCTAAAGAAAATTACCAGTGCTGGGTACCAAAAATCCTCGGGTCGCATGGAGTAAGTGTTGAAGAATATGCCTGTCCAATCTCCCTCACAAAGCTGCCCCAGGAAGATTTCTGCCCATGGTCTAGGTTTCAAGAAGTGCCAGCTTTCCACAGAGCCACCATCCTGCCTGCTCTTCTTCCCCTCTCCCATCTCCATCTTTATACTTCTAGTCGCTCACATTCTCTGTGATGATTGTAAGACTTTGAAAAAACTCTCCATGGGACCAGGATGCTCTGTGGCCAGTACTGCAGGAATACAAATGCCTACTTTTGACTTGAGGAGAAATTCTGTTTGTTCATTTTTCTATTAGCTGTTCACAACTAATTTACAGACCCAGATTGTGAAAGCAAATACACGAGCGAAAAGTGAAAAGAACTAAGTGAACGAGATGTGTAAACAGATACTCGGAGGACTGAATTCATAAAATGTTCTTTAGTTAGTATTGTTAGGTTGAACATTGAATTGGCTTGAAATTATTCTGGCCTTGCAAATATCAGTTGACAGTTATGTTGATTAGCATTAAAGAAAAGTATAGAGCAAAATTAGGGTAAATTTGGGGATATGTTGGATACTCTACCTTTAGGAAAAGAATTATAATTCCAGGAGTGAAGGGGGATAGTTAAGAATAAATTAGCCTGTTTCTTTACCTACCAATAAATTCCTTGGTTCCTGTAATTTCCTCTCTCTCTCTCTCTCTCTCTCTCTCTCTCTCTCTCTCTCTCTCTCTCTCTCTGTATGTGTATATGGTTATATGTTTACAAGTGCATTTGCACATGTGTGTATGTGGTATGTGTGTGAAGGCCAGAGAGCAACCATGGGTGTTGTTCCTTAAGAACACAGCCTGCCTTTTGTGAGACATGGCCTAGGTCTCACCAGTTATCCTAGACTAGGCCAGTGAACCTCAGGGACCTACCTGTCTCCATAGTCCCGGGATTGCAAGTGTGCACCACCACACTTTCACATAGGCTCTGGGAATTGAACTCAGGTCTTCATTCTTACATGTAAGCACTTTACTGACTGATTTCTTTCCCTAATCCCCTGATCATTTCTTCTACAAAACAAAAAGCAAAAAACCAAACAACAGAAATCGACCTTTCAGTAAACGGGTAACAGACTGCAGTTTGTATCCTTAAGGAAAATCACACAGGCATGCACATTTTACACACACACACACACACACACACACACACACACACACACACACTGCACAGCACTCTAGCAAGTAGATTATTAGCTCACCTAAATGTCAACTATGGGATAACTGCAGTGAATGGGATGGACCCATACACCCATTTAACAAGACAGTATAGCCCATCCTATGAACTGGTCCAGCAAACTCACTGGGGAGGGCCCCCAGTGGATTGGGGACAGGGAGGAGGAATGGGGGTACCATCATAAGACTTGCTTATACAATATATCTAATTGTTGACAATAAATATGGAAAAAAGATCCCATTTAAAAAATTATACAAAGGCGCAAGCAAGGTTCACTGAATTCTTTCAACATTTATCTGGCAATTTTGGTCTTTTTTATTATCACCATTTAATTCCTGGGACTGTGTGGCTTCTTAGAACAATGGATGCACTTGCCTGAGGTCTTTAAACTTTGAGAAAAAGTCAAGCCTTGTAGTAGCTAGTGTGTAACATCAGGCCTTACTTTGTAAGGAGAAGGGTCTCCTACCTCTGTTATGTGTTTCTAAGTGACAGTTGCTTCTCTATGACTGAAGATCCAATACAGAAAAGTATGAAATGAAAGAAAATCTCCAGTTCTTTAAAAAAACACTATATTTTAAAATTCTTTTTTTTTTAAAAAAAGGATTTCTTAAGGCAGAAGCCATGAAAGAAGCAGCAAAGGGTTAGAGGTCTGGTTTCTTCTTAGCGATCTTGCTATCCTGGAGAGGCTGCCCATGGTGGTCGGTATTCTTCCCCAGCAGGGCTCAGTGGTGTAACCTGTGCCCATGTGTCCTCACTATGGTCATCACTGGGTCCTTCGGTATGGGACTGAACTGGAACATCCTTCCCCAGATGTGGCCAGGCCTATGTGAGCCCAGCTGGAACTGCAGGTTCTATTAGTCATGCTGCTGATTTTGCAATGGATTTTAGAATACTTTTGAATAGTGGCCAATCTTGCCTAAAGATCTTGACTCTTTCCTAGAAACTGTATGGGGAATAAGGAGTGAAATGGAACAAATGGCCATGGCCCAAGATTGAGCTTTGAATTCTTTGAATTTCAGGTCGCTTTATGGGGTGTGGTTTCCTTAGGGTGCTGAACAGCAATGAGTCTCTGTGGTGCTGCTTCCCCGACCAGTACTAGGGCAGAAAACACTTT
Organism: Zapus hudsonius; assembly: GCA_004024765.1. Taxonomy (NCBI): domain Eukaryota; kingdom Metazoa; phylum Chordata; class Mammalia; order Rodentia; family Dipodidae; genus Zapus; species Zapus hudsonius. Next base: position 40,987 of record PVHP010007957.1, read on the forward strand.
AGACAAGATTGGGGAGATGGGGGGAATGCAGGATAGTATGGCCGTAAGCATGAAACCCTTTCGAAATGGATGGGAAGGGCCAAGCAGCCTGCTCCAAGAGGAAACGACCTCAGCCACTTTCTCTGGAAGAGGGATGTGTTTTTATGAGCCCTCGTGCATAGATGAGGCACTAACAGGCAATGAATCTAACCAATTATAATGACCTCCAGTGTATGGACTGCCACCTTCCGCATCGCTGGCACCACACCTTGCCTTTTAGGGTAGTCTCGCTATAACCTGGATAACTTCCATAATTTTTTTCAGCTACTGGATAATGTGTATAGAACAGCAAAGTCCAGGTGATGGTAGTACAATACTGGACATACTGCTTCAGAGTTTTGAAAATGTCCAAGTTGGAAGGGAGTTTGGTTATATAGATTTGTACCTGAAGCCTAAAATGGCAGGTGACTGCTCCACTTCCATTGAACAGAGCTCAATGCAGAGTCAAAAAACAGATGCTAAGCTGGCTTGAATGGGAGACCTAGAAATTAAAACACACACACTCTCACACACATGCATATGCACACACACACACATACACTCACATACAAAACCACTGCTCAGTTTTTTAAAATATTTTATTTATTCACTTTCAAGCAGAGAGATGAGAGAGAGAGAGAGGGAGAGAGAGAGAGAGAGAGAGAGAGAGAGAGAGAGAGAGAGAGAGAGCGCACCAGGGCCACCACCTTGTGGGTCTGGCTTATGTGGGTACTGGGGAATTGAACCCAGGGCCTTAGGCACTGGAGGCAAGTGCCTTAACCGCTAAGCCATCTCTCCAGCCCACTGCTCAGTTTTTTTTTTCAGGCACTATGTCTCTTATCCTATAACGACATAAGATATGCCTGTAATACCTCCCCACTACCCCCATCTCTGACCCTGGTTCTATATTCTCTCTAGAGAAACAAGACCCAGTATAAGCTAAATATTATGGGACCAGCTAGTCCTTTGAGCGGGAGACAGGACATAAGGAAATTGTTTTAAGGTGAAACATTTAAAATTACATGTTTGCTTGACAACTTTTATTCCTGCTCAGAGTGGTCATGTGTACCATGCTAATACAGTATTGAGAAAAGATAGATTTCCATGTGCTATGTGGTTACGTAGATTTTAGTACTGGGAGCCTAAAAACTGCAGAAGCACATTTCATAGACCAGAACAGGGAGGGACGCTTTACTACTTTGATCACGAACCTGGGAATAAGGAACTCCTGGGATTTGTGGGAAAATATCTGGCCTGATGTCAGCCAAGAGTGACAGAACAGAATTCAGATGCTCTCACATGCTTTTCCTATTCCTTTCCTTTATATGCTGCAACCTCTGGTCTCCGCGTGGAAAATGTGCTATAGAAACAAAATCTGTTTATATCCACAGCCTTTATGCAACACAGAGATGCAGTGACTTGGCTCATGCCTAGCAGTGTGCTATCAGGGCTTGGGAGAGGCATTCACCCCTTAGACATTTCATCATTCAGGCTTCACCCCTTAGACAGTTTCTGTTCAAAGAGGCCTGGCTCAAACTTAAGACACCTAGAGGATCGTCTCTGCTATTCCCAGGACCATTTCTGAGTCACTTGCACAGAGGGTCCTTGATGCAAAGCAGCAAAGGCTTAAGTTATTTAAAATGGTCATCAGAAATCCTTTCTTGTTATGAAGATGTTTTCACAATACAAAGGTACATTATTTTCTTGGTCATATGTATAACAAACTCAGAATTTCAGGCCAAGTATGGATTTCTCTTCATCCATCTATTATCTCTCTATCTCTCTATCTATCTCTCTATCATCTCTCTATCTATCTCTCTATCTCTCTTTCTCTATCTATCTATCTATCTATCTATCTATCTATCTATCTATCTATCTATCTATCTATCTCTCTTTCCTCTCTTCTCTCTCTTTCTCTCTCTCTCTGGACCCCAGCACCATGAGCACCAGCCTCAGCCCCAGTACCAAGAGATCTTAATAGGATTTTTTATCATTTACCATACTAGCTGGCCTCATGCATTTTAGTTCTACTAATAAATATTGAATACCAAGAAAAGCCCAAGTTCCTCTGTCTACTAACACAATGGGGGTTCCCTTGATTGTGTAGAAAATAATGAGAAAATGTGTGTTAAACACTTTGACTGCCTCAGCAGGAGGTGCGATTCAAGGTGAAAATAATTAGGCAGCATTTAGCTTCTGCTTAAATTTAATGTATATAAAGGTAAAAGGTATGTGCAAGGCCCTGGGTTCCACTCATCCCCAGATCCACAAGCACACAGTGAAGTGTTAATTCTTGATTGTGATCCCTGTTCTTTCTGGTCATTATCTTGCTCACTTGAACGCTTTCTCACATTTATACTTTTGTAATAACCGTCACTGATCTCATCTCTTTTTGCTCCTCTTTCAAAAGAATCAATTAGGCTGGGAAGATGGTTCAGTGAATAAAGTACTTGTCATACAATATGACGACCGACCTGAGTTTGGATCCTCAGAACCCACACATTGCCAGACCTGATAACAAACATCTGTGGTCCCAACATTCCGATAGTGGATGTGGGCAGAGACAGGAAAACATCTGGAAGCTTGTGGGCCACATAGCCTGCGGTACACAGTGAGGAACAACAGACCCTGCCTCACAAAACAAGGAGGAAGGCAAGGACTCGCACCCACCCAAGGGTGTCCTCTGACCACATGCATGCCTACACTTGGGCACACATACACAGACACACACACTCACACACACTTCATACATACATAGATTAAAAGAAAAGAATAGATCGTCTATTTTATTGATCATGGCCTCACTCAAAACTCGTTCTCTCTTTTGCTCTATGGGATGGCGCAGGTTTCTCTATGTGAGGCCTTATCATGTTACAATTCCATTAGCTGGACCTCTTTACTATAACCCATGTTCCAGTCAAAATGAAGTGCTTTCAGTGAGCATGGCATTTCCACAAATTCAGTTGCTTTTCCTTTAACAAGTGTCTTAGCTTCTCATAGCCACTTAGCCCTTCCCAATCTCAGTCCTGTTTAAGAAATCAGCTGAGTCCTGCTGTGAAGCTCTGTATAGACTGGGCCTCACTGCTCACATCCCTTCCTACTATTAGGAATGTGTTCCTTTGGCCCAATGACTTTTTGTTTATATTACATGCTGATAACTGGCTAAATTATAACATAGAAATTGCCTTAATTTTATTAAATGCTGATTTCTGTCTAGTAAAGTGATGGCATAGCCTTTACTGTTTTTAACCTTTTATGGATGACCTCCATACATATATACAGTATCTCTTCGTCATATGCTCCATCACTCTCCCCTTCCCTCCACTGAATCCCTGCATCCTTCCAACTAATTGCCTTTTTATTTTGATGCCATTATTTTTCCCCTTCCTATTATGCAGAACCTGTGTAGGCAGTGCCATCCACTGTGAGGTAATAAATGTCATATGGCCTCTTTGGCATGCATGCATATTGCATAGATAGATAGATAGATAGATAGATAGATAGATAGATAGATAGATAGATAGATAGATAGATAGATAGATATGCTATGGTTATTTGGTTTTGGTGGATAAAATTAATCTACCTCATAGCTTCTCTCTTTTGGCCTTCTATCCACTTTCATATCAAAACATATTTTGGTGCATGAATGAATGAACTTGTGACTTGTGTTGTGAAATGTCACATGGTAATTACAGTAGCTGGTTAAATAGCCGAATCCTTGATCATTGTTAGGAGTTGAGTCCTTTTCATTTTGATTTGTTTTGTACGGTGCTTAAACTTATGACTTGCTTGGATAGTGATGGTGTAACATTTCCTACACAGAGGGCATGACCTGCTTCCAACCAGTTGGTCTTGGTAGAAAATGCAGAATATAGTCAAGGCTGCGTCTTCAATATGTCACCTGGTGAGATCTATAAACACATCTAAGCCAGTCATATGGATGGATAGACTATAGTTTTTAGAACTCATCCTTACGGAAAAGATTCAAAGTTTGCAGACTCCAGCTATGGAAATATTATATACACACCAGATCTCACAGTGATTTGTCAAAAATGTTAAGCGGGGCTGTTTTCCTGGGTTTTGCTGTTTAGCTCACAAAAGATCTTGATTTTGTGAGGAAGAAAATGTTGCTTTCTTCTTTTAACTCTCCTCTTTGGAAATGCTGTGACGTCAAGACATTTATGTCATTGTGCTGTTGTCCCTAAGAAGTTATAAAATAACATGATTAGACAATGTCATGAATAAAATGTGTTTTCAGGCAAAAAAAAATAGCAACTTGTACATTTGGAAAATAACCTTTCCAGACAGTCTTATTTTTCTAAGGATAACACTGTGTAATGATACCACATCATTCGCTAAGCAAGTGCTGGGAACTTAACTTAGAATCTGCTTGGTTTGCCTACAAATGATGTCAGTGTTAAGAGAAAAGTTATATTTTTGTTTTATGAGTAGAAACACCCCAAGGTCACTTCTCATTCTTCTGAAAAAGGAAGAAATAACATTAAGGCTTTTTCGGAGATCTCGTCAGTGAAAGAGGCATCTTAGCACCATTTTACCATCCACTTTAGGCCCAAAACATGTTTCAAGAAACACAGAGCTGTTCTTACTTCACCTGTGTGACCTTGGCCAACCTTCCTCCATGTACATATGAATTCTTACCCAGCGGTATTTTATTTAAGACTTGAGAGCCATTCTTTTGAGATGAGTTAAATCCTCTTTTAAAACATAGAATAGGTTATACAATAAAATATACTAAGGTCTTCTGTAGTCCTGCCATTCTCGATGGGTTTATTAGTGCTCAAACGAAAGTCCAATGTTCAACCATTGGGTTTTGGTATCAACTTAATTCTCGGGACAAAAGGCCATCTTGTATATAGTTTCAATTTCTCCAGCTTATTAAGTAACCCAGAGGCCGGTGAGGTCACACAACCTAATTCTGCTAATGAAAGTTTAGCTTCCATATATATGTATATGTATATATATATGTATACATATATATGTGTGTGTATGTCTTTATGTATATGGTTCCTCATTCTCTCCTTCCTCTTCTCTTCTGTCTCTTCCTTGGCTCGTTTGTTTTATCTTGTCCAGGCTTGCTCTTGTCTTGTCACCTGTCTTTTTCAGGTTTGGGGCAGGAAGTCAGGGTTTTTCACATCCTGGGCCAGGTCTCTGCAGTGAGCAATGCTCACCCCTCCCCCATAGTTTCTTTAGCAGAATTCAGCAAAGGAGCAGTCAGGAGATGGGATATTGCTTTCAGTTACTGTAGGTCGACGCTTCTAATCTTTCAATGATGTCTTTTATCTTCTCCCGTCATTTTTTTTCCTTTTCAAATACCTATTTGCTACTCAGCAAAAGATTGAATTACGATGCAGAAAAAAGAAACTGCTAACCCAGAATGACAGTGCTTCCGTAGATCCAGAGTGGCTCTGGCTTTTCCTGGGTCAAATTAATGACCACACCCCTCAAGCCCTGGCCATGGGGAGGCTGTATAGGCACCCTAGCATTTCCTGTCTGGCTCCTGCCCAGGGCCTTGCTTAAGGGCACCTAAGCAGCCTTCCTGCAGGGCTAAGTGTTCTTAGTACCTGTGCAGAAGAGCCGTATTCTGAACAAGAACAACAATTTTAGGATGATTTTTGTCTGTTAAGACAAAAACAGGAAATCAAAGAGCAAGAAAGCATGCAGATGTCTAAATACAGAGGCATCGAAGATATCAGAGGTAAGGGTAAAACATCTAATCTCTACTGATTTGGCTATTTCATATCATAGGAATATTCGTGTTAAAAGTTTATGTATCTCACTGAGAAAAATTCATAGTTAATTAATTTTCGGCAAGAACATCATCAAGAAGTGTCTTCCAAACACTTTCAGGAAGACAGGACTTAATTGCTTTTGGGGTATACCATGTTTCCTTTCACTAATTGCTGCTAATTGTCTACGAAAAATGGAGTAATTTACCAGCTGATTGCGTTGCTGTAATGGTTACAGTCTATGGCTGTTGTTGACTTCCATGATAAGTGAAACACCATTTAAGGAAGACAAGGCAGGAAGGGATCCATCCTGCCCACCGTTATTTTCACTCTTAGTTTGCCTTAAGCAGAGAAATCTGCCATCCTGCAGGAGACACTATGGAATTTCATTGGGAAATTCTTAGTAATGAGCAGTGAACTTGATTATTATTCAAACTTTTGTTCTATGGATTTACAAAAGCATGTGGGAGTGTGGTTTTTCAGGTTAAACTACAAAGTTTATCTTACCTTTCAGATCATATGAAAAATAGATCCCACTATGTTAAAATCCAGGTAATGTTGATACATGCCTTTAATCCCAGCTACTTAGGAGACTAAGGCAGGGAGATCCTGAATTTGAGATCAGCCTGGGCAGTTTGGAGACATCCTCTCTTAAAATAAAATAGTTCATAGTTTTTAATCAACTATAATTATATGTATATTTAACATGTGTAGATTGGACATTGTCAGAAACCTCACAGAACTGTGCAGATCTTGAAAGTATAGAAAGTAACTGTATATATAATGATACTAGATTCTTTTCTCCTACAAATTATTCATCAGTTTTATTTTATAAGCAAATTTATGGGCTATAAACGAGTATCAATAAATATGGATTTAAGTATTGATACTTAATGCTTTATATTTACTAAACAGCCTGTGTTCTAAGCTAGGCCATCACGCTCCACATTTCTAAAGAAACAGTATTTGCAGGTTGGTTTTATAAAATGCCACAGTATGGATAGCAGTTTCTTCTTTGTCTGGCATTTATGCGGCCAGAAGAGGCACAGTGCCATTCACCCGTGTGCAGCATTGCAACACACACACTATTTTAACCAGCTTCACTATGGCTTATAGCACCTCAATTTTGCTGCTGAATTTACTGAGGCAGCCACTTGGGAGGAGTGGGCCAACCTGCACAGTGGCACAGGGAGGGCCTGATTGATTCTTCTCAGCATCCGTAGTCTTGGTGTGCAGAGAACATTGGTCACGGTCTTAGGATTTTTAACTTCAGCAAACTTAGTTATTACCGTTATTTCCTGTATGTAATGGGCAGTCAGCAATATATATATATATATATATATATGAAAGTACAGAGTGAGAGAGAAAGGGAGTAGAAAGGAAAAGAGAAATGTTATTGTGAGGCAAAGGATTTTTTTTTTGCAGCCCTTAAATAGTGATCATAAATTTCCAATCCTCAGTTAAGACCAAGAAGTGTCCAGCCTCCCTAGGGAGCATCAGTGGCCCTGACTTATACTGCCACACTAGAAAATTCTCTGGTAGTAAGTTACTAGTTTATTTTCCTTACATATTAGAGTTGCTAACTCACTAGGGGAAGTGTGTCTGAGTTAAAGAATTCACAGAAATGGCAAACACAAGAGTCAGAGTTATACTTTCCAAGATTTTGTTTGCTGGGTTTTTTATATTTTGAGACAGTCTCACAATGTGACCCATAGCTCATAGTCCTGCCTCAGTTTCCCTTGTGCTGTGTGTGGTTACAGGTATAGACCATCAAGCCAGATAGCTGTGTTATTTGATGCCTTCCATATAGCAGCCAAGTTATGACAAATTCCTCACACAACAGAGGGAGATGAGGTATATGCAATGCTGAATGAGTAAGGTCCAGCTCACCTTCTGACCAGTTTGTATGTTACAATATATTCTCTCTGCAAAGTCTGGCTTTTCCTTGTGGAACCCTTCCACCCCAACTCTCCTCAGCCAGAAGGGTATTCACAGGGTTTGAAGGTAACAGCTCTATCTGTTTCATTGTTTCCTGGCAGCGTTGCCAAATGCAATCTAACTCAGCAGTACAACTGTGAAAACCAAAGAGAAAGGATATCACTGAAATTTATAGACTCACTCAAACTAACAGTGTTCCTTGTTCAACCACAGAGAGCAAAAGGATGCCTGGCAAAAATCCACAAGAGATGGTGTACAGAGCACCATCTCTATCAAAGGTTCTTCTGACAATTACAGCTTATTCTTGTGTTTGGCCAGGGGTTCATCACAGCTGTATCCAAGCAGTTCACACCTTGCATCCCCTGGGAGTTAATTGCCACTTCATGATGCAAGTTCTTTTTTTTTTATCCCCCTGTTGCTAAGCATAAAAGTCCAGGATTGTGTGAGATGGTGTAACTTCATTCCAGGAATTATTTGACTATCAAATGTTCCATACTTTGAAGAAATGATCTAAGAATTTGTCAATGGACTGAGAGCTATGTGCTTAGAGATATTATTTTAAAAGAATAACGACTTCAAGTTATAATATAATATAATCTTGATTAATTTAGTAATCCTACAAAATGAGCACATCTAAGAAGTAAGAGTTATATATCTGGTTGTGGCTTATATCATGTCTGGGGTATGTTTGTGATTTCTGTAGAGTTGTGTGTATTTGTAGGAGTGTTGGATTTGTTTTCAGTAGATGCCATAGGATTTGTTCCAAAGGAGCCTAGCAGGGGAGGCCGGGGGGGGGGACAGGAGGCACTCTAAGAAATCTGCTAGGGTCAGCTTGTGACTCAGTGTTCTTCTGCAGGACAGCATGACGATGTCACTTTAAGAGACACAATGCTGTTGCATGCGCAGAAAGCAGACCAATTCATCATTCAGTGGAAGACTCTCAGCAGTTCTTTAGTCTTCAGAACAAACCTTTAACGGTTAAGGCAGCCTTCTTCCCTCTCTTTTAAAAGCAGTTGCCTTGGGTGAAACTATTAATACATATTAACCACTGCAATTACATAAACAGCTTTTCACATCCCCCACACAATATTATGTTAAGATGATATTCTGGGTGATATCTAGAAATCCACTCTATGATTTATAGATCAAATGATGAAATTTACATGCCCCTCATTGGGATCAAGTGTGCGTTCCCCTGTAGCTGATAAGAGATGCACATCTCTCCTAGCCTCCCTCATTGTTCTGGTTTGGTTTGTAGACCTGTAAGATATACCTTGATTGATGTTTTGAAAGGGTGATTCTGTTGGAGTCGTTAAAGAATTGATCCCATATGGGGATGATGTAGCTTAGTGGTAGAGCACTCGCCTTACATGTAGAAGAATCAGCATCATGAAAATCAACCAATCAGTTGATGCAGTTCTTAGTTATCCATAGTAATGACCTAAGAAGAACATGCAACCATTGAGGTTCCAAGACTTCCTTTGTTGAGCTTTGTTAACTATGCTGTGGGTGGATTTCAGGGTCTGACACTGACACAGAGCTGTACCCCTGGTTCTCCCTCAAGGTTTTTGTTTGATTGCTGGATACCAATATTAAGATTCTCCGCTACCCTCCCATTAAAACTTGCTGGTATTCCCTGGGTGCTAGTTCCTTGCCTAAAGTATTTTTTTTCTTTGCCAATGTCCCACGAGGTTGCTATGGCCCCTGTTTTCTAAATGGGAATCCTGAGTAGTTGGTTCACTGGGGACACAAAGCTCCTAGCAGGGATTTGAACTTGATCTGCTGCTGAAGTTTAAGTGGTTGTCACTGTGTACTAATATGTTTTCAATTAGCAATGTAGAATTCTATTTTCACTTTGAATGTATAAGCCATGCTGAATTTGACTTTAAAATTCACAGAGTGAACATGTACATAAAATATATTTTCCATATTTATTGTAAATAATTAGACACATTGCATGAACAAATCTTATGGTGGTATCCCCACTTCCCTCCTCCCTGTTCCCACACCATTGGACCAGTCCATGGGATAAGGGGTTATGGATTGCACCAGAGGTAGCCTGATTTTTTTCTCTCTCTCTTCTCCACCATGGCTCCTACAATCTCTCTGCCCCCTGTTCCACTCAGATCCCTGAGTCATGGTTGGGTGAGTTTTAGGTCTGCTTTACTGCTGAGGTCTTAAGAATCTCTGGATTTCTGCTTTAGATGATTATGTTGGGTATCCAAACATAATGCCAAAATAAATACGTCAGTTACTTGCTATTAAGCATTGACATCACAGATGTGGTTTGATACCATTACATTTGAGCCTCCTCTAGAATAAATTTAATTGTGTGACATAACTTCTGTTTTTGAAAGAAATGGCAACGTTTCCTCTTTGTTATTTCTTATCCAGCCACGTCTACATCCACCACCGGGACCAGCCATCTTGTGAAGTGTATGGAGAAGGAGAAGACATACTGTGTGAATGGTGGCGAGTGCTTCATGGTGAAAGACCTGTCCAACCCCTCAAGATACTTGTGCAAGTAAGAAACAGAACCTACCTCTGTGGCTTGTATCCATCCCTGCTTATTCCAGATGACTTGTCTCATGGTGTGAATTGCTGCTTCTTTGTCCAATTTTGTTGCTTCCTGTTGAGTAGTGCTGATTAATTTGGAGATTGTTTTGAAACATTGACGCCATTGGCCATCTTTCTGTTAGATCCAGAATTGTTTTTGCTATTTTCGATATTTGTGAGGGCCTTGGTTTTTTTCTTGCCTTAATATTTATAATATTGCTTTCCTTGTAGTTTTCTTCAGTAATTACTCAAAAGGGGTATGTAAATATTGTAGAGGCTAATGGCATTGGATCCCTACTCCTCTATCTGGTTTATAAATTGAGATGTAAGATAACCCTCCTCTCTTACCCAGTGCTCACCTGCAAAGTGAACAGGATAGTTTAATGGAAGTAGGAGAGCAGAATGTTCTTAAATGATGAGTCTGTCATCTGGGATTATGTTATTGCTCTACACATATTTTTAAGTCCAACTTTTTGTTGATATTACTTGAAATAAAAAGCAAGTGGTAGGAGTTCAGAATTGTATTTAGAATGTACAGTGCCACTGCATATGGAAGGCAGGTTCTCTCTGCCATCTAGAGATGTCTAGATGGTCATCTGTGGTCTCTGCCATCTAGAGATCTGTCTCGATTGCTCATCTGTAGTCTCTTCCATCTAGAGATCTGTCTAGATTGGTCATCTGTGGTCTCTGCCATCTACAGATATGTCTAGGTTGGCCCCTGCTTGCCAGTGACTCAGAGGAGTCTATATACAGTTAATTACCAAGTTTACTGTGTGTCACCAGGCAGCATAAGGCACTGATGATCAGTACAGAAGCTATTTAAACATCACAGTAGACTCCTGGGATGATTGGCCAGCACATTCGTTGTGCTGCACATTCTAAATTTGCCATTTATTTGTTCTATAGGTGGCTAATTTGATATGGATAATGGTATTTCATAACTTGAGCTGGGTGTAGCTCAGTTGCTGGAGTGCTTGCCTAGCATTCACAGAATCCCATTTTCACAAAATCCTAAATTCAGTTTCCAGTACCACATAACATCAGGCATACTGGCATGTGCCTGTAATCCCAGCACTGGAGAGATGGAGGCAGGAAGAACTAGAATTCGAAGCCATCCTCTGCTACATAGTGAGTTTCAGGCCAGCCTCGGCTACTTGAAACCTTGTCTCAAATAATAAAAAAAAAGCAATATTTCAAATAACTGAAAATTTAACCTTTATTTTTCTGTTGACCGATAATTATGTCCCAAAGCAAGGCTTGACAAAACCAGTTTCTTAAAAAGTGTGGTGTGGGGTAGCCAACGTTTTGCAGGCAGCGTGCTGGGAGAATCCTTCAGTGGGTGCAGTGTTTCAAAAGTTCAGTGGTTTTCTGAGGGGAGGAGCAGTAGCCACTACACCTCACATGTCAGTGTGGATTTATAAGTTCACCCAGAAGGACAAGTCTGCTAGGCGGTTGTGCTAAGAAGAAGAGCACATTACACAATGAAAAAGGCTCCAGAAATAATTAACCAGGCCATTCATTTGCCTTTCTTTGATACACATAGACTACAAGTTTTAAGAACACATCTTAGAAGACATAGATTTTAAAATTCAACGTCAAGCCAAAATAGGGCTTCTTCAGAGATGGCTCAGTGGTTAAAGCTTCAAAGCCTAATGACCCAGGTTCAAGTCCCCAGTTCCCATGTAAATAGCCAGATACACAGTTGGTGTACAGGTCTGGTGTTCATTTGCGCAGCTGGTTTGCTCCCATTCTCTCTTTCTCTCTATCTCTCTCTCCTTGCAAATAATTTTTTTAAATGCCATTTTGTAGAAAATGGCTTGCTGTTCCCTGGGCTGTGAAAGTGACCTTTCTGTAGTGAGTCTCAGGGGACTTGGGGGCTGTGAATAGGATCTTGGAGAACTGGTCCTTCTCTTTCTCCAGAGCTCCTCTTGCCAGCAGTGGTGACAAATGCCTATAATCCTAGTACTAGAGAGGTAGAGGAAGAGAAACGGGAGATCAACATTAGCCTTATGCAGCAAGATGAAAGCCAGCCTGGGGTAATGAGACCCTGTCTCAAACAAACAAACACTCAGACCCCTCTTTATAAACAAGTGGATGTAATAAGAGCCCAAGGAGAACACATTTTGGTGGTTGTAAAGCTGATTTTCTTAATCAAGGGGTTTTTAAAAGCATATTGTCTGTTAGGATGACACATAGTACTTTTTTTTCTTTGTTTCCAGTCCGGGCTTACCTAGACCTCACTCTATAGCCCCAGACTGGCCTCTAACTCCTCCTACCTTAGCCTCTTAGCGATCTGAACTCCATCACTAGGTGTTTCCTGATTGGACATGGGTAATAGGTGTTTAAGTAAAAATCTTTGAAACTTTTAAGACAAGATAAAAATGTCAGAGTTTATACTTTTGCTATATTCCAATTTCTTTCATATATATATTGTATCACATGACTATGCATGAGTGGAAAATAATCTTAAAGTTAAGGTCAGCAAATTCCATTAATTTTCAGTCTCCACCCAAGTGCTCTGAACTCCTGAACCATCTGAAAAGCCCAGGACTAGTTTTAATCATAAAAAATTACTCAACTCTGTATGCTTGCAGCAGAATAAGTTTTTAGGTTTCAGTCTTTTCTTCTGCTGACTTGCCATAAATACTGCACAAATGCGACACCCTCATACTTATTGTAGTGACAGGAGTGAGCCAAAGCTATTCCTGCCTATAAGATTTTTTTCTTATCAAACTGAAAATACCAGAAGCAAAGAATTATAACCTGTAAAATGTGAGATTCATTTATCATATGGGGAAACATTGTGATTCTTTCCTGATCTTGGGCATAAAATATAATTGTGTTTTAATAAATCTCCTTGGAAAAACACTTAGCATATATTTCCTTAAATTCTTCCCCCTTCTAAACATTTGGTCCCATCAGATCTATGCCTTGTATTTTTAGTTCTTTAGAAAAACATCTGAAACCACTATATTTTAATTCTACTAATGCAGTGTGATCATTTTTCGGTGATTTACAAGCTGAGTGAGTACATATGATAGTTTCTGAGGACCTCTAAGGAACCAGAACATTTCTCGTCCACATATTAATTTCTCCTCCCACGTCTATACAAAACATGCAATCACATAAATGCTGTGCATGTTCTATTTTGGCATCGTGCCAATGACTGTTAAGTTTGCTTCAGCCACAGTTTCTCATTAAATTTTAAACCCTACCCACCAAAAAGTGCTTTAAAATATTGAAATGTTTTTATGTCTCTGACAATTATTGAAATTACAAAGCATGAATGAACACTGGACCTCCCCCACTAATATCTGTGGATGGCGTTTGTCCTTTACTTCCCAAGGGTTATGCCTGCCTTTTCCTGTTTCTCTGTTTCATTCTTTCCTTCTGTTTTGCAATTTTTAAAGAATGTATTATTAATTATTACTGGGTCTTTAGAAAGAAGATATTTGATAGCCCTCCAGCTCATCTCTTTGAATCTTGCCCTTGTTGGGTGTGCCTCTAAATATTCCAGTACCTTCTAGTAAGAGTTACAGTCTATTTAATGTCCAAAATAGTTCAGGCCTTTTTTGTGACATAAAAGGGTCCTTTTCCAAAAGAAAGAAAGAAAGAAAGAAAGAAAGAAAGAAAGAAAGAAAGAAAGAAAGAAAG